>CM060705.1:51716195-51804619 GCA_030686995.1 Artemisia argyi
GATCCATTGTCCCTAAAGGCTAAATTTATGAGGGCAATTTGTCCCTCACTTAATAAGAGTCGTTGTCCCTAAAGGCTCACTTGTTGAGAGCAATTGTACCTTAGTTTATGGGATCCGTTGTCCTTAAACGGTTCCTCAGTTGATGAGAGCAATTGCCCTCTACATGATGATAGCCATTGTCCCTAATGCTTACACACTCGATAAGGGAAATTGTCACTTACAAGATGAGATCCGTTGTCCCTAAAGACTAACTTTATGAGGGAAATTTGTCCCTTACATAATAATAGCCGTTGTCCCTAAAGGCTCACTTGTTGAGAGCAATTGTACCTTAGTTTATGGGATCCGTTTTCCCTAAATACTTGCTTACTTAATGAGAGCAATTGCCCTTTACATGAAGAAAGCTGTTGTCCCTAATGCTTACACTGGATAAGAGAAATTGTCACTTACATGATGAGATCCGTTGTCCGTAAAGGCTAACTTTATGTGGGCAATTTCTCCCTTACATAATACGAGCCGTTGTCCCTAAAGTGTCACTTGTTGAGAGCAATTGTACCTTAGTTTATGGGATCCGTTGTCCTTAAACGCTTCCTCACTTGCTGAGAGCAATTGCCCTTTACATGATGATAGCCATTGTCCCTAATGCTTACACACTCGAAAAGAGCAATTTTCACTTACATGATGAGATCCGTTGTCCCTAAAGGCTAACTTTATGAGGGCAATTTTTCCGTTACATAATAAGAGCCGTTGTCCCTAAAGGCTCACTTGTTGAGAGCAATTGTACCTTACTTTATGGAATCCATTGTCACTAAACACTTGCTCACTTGATGAGAGCAATTGCCCTCTACATGATGATAGTCGTTGTCCTTAATGCTTGCATACTCGATAAGAGCAATTCTCACTGATATGATGAGATCCGTTGTCCCTAAAGCCTAACTTTATGAGGACAATTTTTCCCTTACATAATAAGAGCTGTTGTCCCTAAAGGCTCACTTGTTGAGAGCAATTGTACCTTACTTTATGGGATCCATTTTCCCAAAACACTTGCTCACTTAATGTGAGCAATTGCCCTTTACATGAATGATAGTCGTTGTCCATAATGCTTGCACACTCGATAAGAGAAATTGTCAGTTACATGATGAGATACGTTGTCCCTAAAGGCTAACTTTATGAGGGCAATTTGTCCCTCACTTAATAAGAGTCGTTGTCCCTAAATGCTCACTTGTTGAGAGCAATTGTACCTTATTTTATGGGATCCGTTGTCCTTAAACGCTTCCTCACTTGATGAGAGCAATTGCCCTCTACATGATGATAGCCATTGTCCCTAATGCTTACACACTCGATAAGAGCAATTGTCACTTACAAGATGAGATCCGTTATCCCTAAAGACTAACTTTATGAGGGAAATTTGTCCCTTACTTAAGAGTCGTTGTCCCTAAAGGCTCACTTGTTGAGAGCAATTGTACTTTAGTTTATGGGATCCGTTTTCCCTAAATACTTGCTCTCTTAATGAGAGCAATTGCCCTTTACATGACGATAGCCGTTGCCCTAATGCTTACACTCGATAAAAGAAATTTTCACTTACATGATGAGATCCGTTGTCTGTAAAGGCTAACTTTATGTGGGTAATTTGTCCCTTACATAATACGAGTTTTTTTTTTTTGGGTAAAGGGCATTTCGCCCGGTAAAATATATTACACCAAAAAACGTTTAAGTACAATGGAATGTGGCTGAAGTACCACATTAACCTCAAGCAATGCTTGAACAACCAACTAAACTCGCTTGTGACAGGCCACTAAGCGCTACAAATAAAAGAACATACAATAACTAATACACCAATCGGAAAAAGCCACTTAAAAACACATGAAAGAGCACAAACATCCGCCCATCTTTTCGAAGGAGATTGATGAACCAGGTAAGCCTGCCTCCTTAAAAACCCTTTCCAAGTAAAAACCCAGTGGGAAAACCTTGGAGTAGGGAAAAAGAGTACAGCACTCACCCGAATCTCCAACGAAATCCTACAACCGCTATTAGCACCAACCAGAAACTCACAAGAAATCTCGTGCACCCAATACCCACGTTGTACCACTTCTGTTGTACCGCCTCTGGTGTCCCACCTATGACGTACCAACCACTGTTGTCCCGCCTCTGGAGTACCACCTTTGACGTCCCAACTATAGTGTCCCAACCGTTGTACCACTTCTGTTGTCCCGCCTTTGGTGTCCCACCTATGACGTCCCAACCATAGTTGTACCGCCTCTGGTGTACCACCTATGACGTCCCAACTATAGTGTCCCAACCAAACCACAACATCACGGGATCCTTTAGGGACAATGGCTATCATCATGTAAAGGGCAATTGCTATCATCAAGTGAGCAAGTGTTTAGGGACAATGGCTCTTATTATGTTAGGGACAAATTTCCCTCATAAAGTTAGCCTTTTGGGACAACGGATCCCATCATTTAAGTGACAATTACTCTTATCGAACGTGTAAGTATTAGGGATAATGGCTATCATCATGTTAAGGGCAATTTCTATGATCAAGTGAGCAAGTGTTTAAGGACAACGGATCCCGTAATGTAAGGTACAATTGCTCTAAAAAAGTGACACTTTAGGGACAACAGCTCTTACATGATGATAGCCATTGTCCCTAATGTTTACACACTCGATAAGAGCAATTGTCACTTACATGATGAGATCCGTTGTCCCTAAAGGCTTACTTTATGAGGGCAATTTGTCCCTCACATAATACGAGTCGTTGTTCGTAAAGGCTCACTTGTTGAGAGCAGTTGTACCTTAGTTTATGGGATCCGTTGTTTTTAAACGCTTCTTCACTTGATGAAAGCAATTACCCTTTACATGATGATAGCCATTGTCTGTAATGCTTACACACACAATAAGAGCAATTGTCACTTACATGATAAGATCCGTTGTCCTTAAAGGCTAACTTTATGAGGGCAATTTGTCCCTTACATAATAAGAGCCGTTATCCCTAAAGGCTCACTTGTTGGGAGCAATTGTACATTAGTTTATGGGATCCGTTTTCCCTAAACACTTGCTCACTTGATGAGAGCAATTGCCCTTTACATGATGATAGCCATTGTCCCTAATGCTTACACACTCGATAAGAGAAATTGTCACTTACATGATGAGATCCTTTATCCCTAAAGGCTAACTTTATAAGGGCAATTTGTCCCTTACATAATAAGTGATGTTGTCCCTAAAGGCTCACTTGTTGACAGCAATTGTACCTTAGTTTATGGGGTCCGTTTTCCCTAAACCATTGCTCACTTGATGAGTGCAATTGCCCGTTACATGATGATAGTCGTTGTCCCTAATGCTTGCACTCTCGATAAGAGCAATTGTCACTTACATGATGAGATCCATTGTCCCAAAAGGCTAACTTTATGAGGGCCATTTGTCCCTTACATAATAATAGCCGTTGTCCCTAAAGGCTCACTTGTTGAGAGCAATTGTACCTATCTTTATGGAATCCATTGTCCCTAAACACTTGCTCACTTGATGAGAGTAATTGCGCTCTACATGATGATAGTCGTTGTCCCTAATGCTTGCTCACTCGATAAGAGCAATTGTCACTGAAATGATGAGATCCGTTGTCCCTAAAGGCTCACTTGTTGAGAGCAATTGTACCGAAGTTTATGGGATCCGTTGTCCCTAAACACTTGCTCACTTGATCATAGGAATTGCCCTTTACATGCCGATAGCCATTATCCCTAATGCTTACACACTCGATAAGAGCAATTGTCACTTACATGATGAGATCCGTTGTCCCTAAAGCCTAACTTTATGAGTGAAATTTTTCCCTTACATAATAAGAGCCGTTGTCCCTAAATGCTCACTTGTTGAGAGCAATTGTTCCTTACTCTATGGGATCCATTTTCCTAAACACTTGCTCACTTGATGAGAGCAATTGCCCTTTACATGATGATAGTCGTTGTCCCTAATGCTTGCACACTCGATAAGAGCAATTGTCAGTTACATGATGAGATCCGTTGTCCCTAAAGGCTAACTTTATGAGGGCAATTTGTCCCTCACTTAATAAGAGTCGTTGTCCCTAAAGACTCACTTGTTGAGAGCAATTGTACCTTAGTTTATGGGATCCGTTGTTCTTAAACGCTTCCTCACTTGATGAGAGCAATTGCCCTTTACATGATGATAGCCATTGTCCCTAATGCTTACACACTCGATAAGAGAAATTGTCACTTACATGATGAGATCTGTTGTCCTTAAAGGCTAACTTTATGAGGGCAATTTGTCCCTTACATAATAAGAGCCATTGTCCCTAGAGATTCACTTGCTGAGAGCAATTGTACCTTAGTTTATGGGATCCGTTTTCCCTAAACACTTGCTCACTTGATGAGAGCAATTGCCCTTAACATGATGATAGCCATTGTCCTTAATGCTTACACACTCAATAAGAGAAATTGTCACTTACATGATGAGATCTGTTGTCCTTAAAGGCTAACTTTATGAGGGCAATTTGTCCCTTACATAATAAGAGCCGTTGTCCCTAAAGTGTCAGTTGTTGAGAGCAATTGTACCTTACTTTATGGGATCCATTATCTTTTTTTGGGTAAAAGGGCTTTACCCTGGCAAAATGCATTAACCAACAAATGTTTAAGTACAACGGATGAGAGTGAATCTCTCATCTCGGCCCGTTACATGGGCAACAAACATGCTACAAACAGCAAAAACCAAACAACTACTCATAAGAAAGACAAACCAATCTTATGACCTACCAAACTAAAAAAACATTACTTTCTACCACGACCTTGGAGTTTAATATCATACATGTCACAAAATTCAGCCAAGTGTCCCGGAAGATCATAAACTTGAGCAGCATAATCATCATCCATGAAATCTTCAAAATCAAAGCCGCCACCTCCTGAAGTATGATAACTAGAAGTCACCGGCTCCAAAACCTCATCATCATCACTATCCGAACAAACCACAGCCCCTACCTTGGTAAATGGGTTATTTAACTTAGTAGCAGCAACCGAAGGAGTAGAAGAAGAACTAGGCTTATTACTACCAATTGAATCAGATCCTACCTTGTCCGCTACCTTATTACTACCACTTGAACGTTCCAAATCAGCCTCACCACTAGAAATACCACTTGATGCACCACTCACATGAGGTCCTACCTTTTCCGCAACCGTATTACTAACACAAGGACGTTCCAAATCAGCCTCACCACTAGGGATACCATTTGATGCACTAGGAACATCATTAACATCAGAATCATGCACATCAAGAACCCCAAACTGATTAGACGTAGGCACAGACGAACCACTTGCATTAGCTACTTTAGAAGAAGTGGCATCTTGAGTTTTATTCTTAACAACATATACTTTCTTTTTAGGAGCTAGTGTAGGCCCCTTGCTCAAATTAATACCACTTGACAACTTCTTACCTTTACCTTTAGCCTTCCGATTATGAACTTCCTTAAAACCATCATCGGTCTCTTCGAACGAAGTATGGGATCCGTTATCCCTAAACACTTGCTCACTTGATGAGAGCAATTTCCCTTTACATGATGATAGCCATTGTCCCTAATGCTTGCACACTTGATAAGAGCAATTGTCACTTACATGATGAAATCCATTGTCCCTAAAGGCTAACTTTACGAGGGCAATTTGTCCCTTACATAATAAGATCCGTTGTCCTTAAAGGCTCACTTGTTGAGTGCAATTTTACCAAACTTTATGGGATCTATTGTCCCTAAATACTTGCTCACTTGATGAGAGCAATTGCCCTTTACATGATGTCAGTCGTTGTCTCTAATGCTTGCACACTTGATAAGAGCAATTGTCACTTAAATAATGATGTCCATTGTCCCTGAAGGCTAACTTTATGAGGATAATCTGTCCCTTATATAATAAGAGCCGTTGTCCCTAAAGTGTCTCTTGTTGAGAGAAATTGTACCTTACTTTATGGGATCCGTTGTCCCTAAACACTTGCTCAGTTGATCATAGCAATTGCCCTTTACATGATGATAGCCATTATCCCTAATGCTTACTCACTCGATAAGAGCAATTGTCACTTACATGATCAGATCCGATGTCCCTAAAGCCTAACTTTATGAGTGCAATTTTTCCCTTACATATTAAGAGCCGTTGTCCCAAAAGGCTAACTTGTTAAGAGCAATTGTACCTTACTTTATGGGATCCATCGTTTCCTAAACACTTACTCACTTGATGAGAGCAATTGCCCTTTACATGATGATAGTAGTTGTCCCTAATGCTTGCACACTCGATAAGAGCAATTGTCACTTACATGATGAGATCCGTTGTCCCTAAAGGCTAACTTTATTAGGCAAATTTATCCCTCTCATAATAAGAGTCGTTGTCCCTTAAGGCTCACTTGTAGAGAGCAATTGTACCTTAGTTTATGGGATCCGTTGTCCTTAAACGCTTCCTCATTTGATGAGAGCAATTTCCCTTTACATGATGATAGCCATTGTCCCTAATGCTTACACACTCGATAAGAGCAATTGTCACTTACAGGATGAGATCCGTTGTCCCTCAAGGCTAACTTTATGAGGGCAATGTGTCCCTTACATAATAAGAGCCGTTGTCCCTAAAGGCTCACTTGTTGAAAGCAATTGTACCTTTTGGGATCCGTTTACCCTAAACGCTTGCTCACTTGATGAGAGCAATTGCCCTTTACATGATGATAGCCGCTGTCCCTAATGCTTGGACACTTGATATAAGCAATTGTCACTTACATGATGAGATACGTAGTCCCTAAAGGCTAACTTTCTGAGGGTAATTTGTCCCTTACATAATAAGAGCCGTTGTCCGTAAAGTGTCACCTGTTGAGAGAAATTGTACCTTACTTTATGGGATCTGTTGTCCCTAAACACTTGCTCACTTGATGAGAGCAATTGCCCTTTACATGATGATAGCCATTGTCCCTAATGCTTACACACTCGATAAAAGCAATTGTCATTTACATGATGAGATCCTTTGTCCCTAAATGCTAACTTTATGAGGGCAAATTTTCCCTTACAAAATAAGAGCCGTTGTCCCTAAAGGCTCACTTATTGAGAGCAATTGTACATTAGTTTATGGGATCTGTTGTCCTTAAACGCTACCTCACTTGATGAGACCAATTGCCCTTTATATGATGTGAGCAATTTCCCTTTATATGATGAGAGCAATTGTACGTTTCCTTATGGGAGCCGTTATCCCTAAATGCTTGCTCACTTGATCAGAGCAATTGCCCTTTACATGATGATAGCCGTTGTCCCTAATGCTTGCACACTTGATATGAGCAATTGTCACTTACATGATGAGATCCATTGTCCCTAAAGGCTCTCTTTATTTGGGCAATTTGTCCCTTACATAACAAGAGTCGTTGTCCCTAAAGTTTCACTTGTTGAGAGCAATTGTAACTTAGTTTATGGGATCCGTTTACCCTAAACGCTTGCTCACCTGATGAGAGCAATTGCCCTTTACATGATGATAGTCGTTGTCCCTAATGCTTGCACACTCGATATGAGCAATTGTCACTTACATGATGAGACCCGTTGTCCCTAAAGGCTAACTTTATGAGGGCAATTTGTCCCTCACATAATAAGAGTCGTTGTCCCTAAAGGCTCACTTATTGAGAGCAATTGCACATTAGTTTATAGGATCCGTTTTCCCTAAACGCTTCCTCACTTGATAAGAGCAATTGCCCTTTACATGTTGATAGCCATTGTCCCTAATGCTTACACACTGTATAGGAGCAATTGTCACTTACATGATGAGATCCGTTGTCCCTAAAGGCTAACTTTATGAGGGCAATTTGTCCATTACATAATAAGGGCCGTTGTCCCTAAACGCATTCTCACTTGATGAGAGCAATTTCCCTTTACATGATGATTGTCGTTGTCTATATTGCTTGCACACTTGATACGAGTAATTGTCACTTACATGATGAGATCCGTTGTCCCTAAAGGCTAACTTTATGAGGGCAATTTAACCCTTACATATTAAGAGTCGTTATCCCAAAAGGCTCACTTGCTGAGAGCAATTGTACCTTACTTTATGGGATTCGTTGTCACTAAACACTTGCTCACTTGATGAGAGCAATTGCCCTTTACATGATGATAGCCATTGTCCCTAATGCTTACACACTCGATAAGAGCAATTGTCACTAACATGATGAGATCCGTTGTCCCTAAAGGCTAACTTTATGAGGGCAATTTGTCCCTTACATAATAAGAGCCGTTTACCCTAAAGGCTCACTTGTTGAGAGCAATTGTACCTTGGTTTATTGGATCCGTTTTCCCTGAACGCTTGCTCACTTGATGAGAGGATTTGCCCTTTACATGATGATAGCCGTTGTCCCTAATGCTTGCACACTTGATAAGAGAAATTGTCACTTCCATGATGAGATCTTTTTTTGGTTAAAAGGGATTCACCCTGGCAAAATATATTAATCACAAAAACAGTATAAGTACAATGGAATGTGACAGAAGTACCACATTAACCTCAAGCAATTGCTTGAACAACCACTACCAACTAAACGCTTGTGACATGCCACAAAGCGAAAAAACTAGAAACATACAATTACTAGAACTCCAATAGGAAACCTCCAACGAATGAAACATGAATCACCACATTTATCCACATGCTGCTTCGAAGGAGATTGATGAATCAAATGAGACTGCCTCCTTAAAAACCTCTCCAAGAAAAAACCGGTGGGAAAAACCTTGGAGTAGGAAAAAAAGAGTACAGCTCTCACTTGAATCTCCAACGAACAATCCACCATGCCCCAAGCAACTTCCAAAGAGAACACATCAACAAGCATCGACCCAAACTCAATAGAAAAACACGACATCAATGATGCATAAGAGAAGGGGGCAACTTCCACACACGAACGAGATCAACCACGTTCGTCGTCTTCTTAAATTTGCACGTGAGAAGCTTCAACCGAACCATGGACTTGATTAAATCAACAACTTGAGCTTCTGATCTAATTTGCTTCTTGAAAATCCGGCTGTTCCTTTCTTGCCATATAAAATAAGACGTGGCAGCAAATAAAAGCTTAGAAACAACGCTCCGAATAGACCTTGACTTAGCCGACACAATAAGAGAATGAACAATATCATCCAACGACGAAGGCAACGAGCTAAAACCAGCATACAACTTCAACGAGCTCCAGACCTGCATAGAATACGAACACGCAAAGAAAAGACGGTCATGAGAATCAGGTTGCATCTTACAAAGAGGACACAACAACGGGTCCGCATTATAAGCCTCATGATGCCTAATCAAATCTTGAGTCCGTAACCGCCTTTTCATAACTAACCACACCAGGTGATACACATCAAATGAAATGCATGTCTCGGAATCCGATGAGAAAACCATACCAGGTGATACCAATCAACATTAATATCCCGAGACCTAATACAATCCCAAACCAAAGAAACCAAAAACGGTCTAAACACCCCATCAGTAGAACACCACCATAACGAATCATCCATATTATCCACCAACTGAGGAATAGAAAGAGAACCAATAACGGGGTAACGAACCATCTAATCATTCGGCCAAGCCCACCCATTAGAAGTAATGATCTCCCGAACAGTAGTATTAGAATTAAAACCAGCCCGGTGAATATCACGATTAGAAATAATACGAGAAATAGGACTAAGCAAACACCATGAATCAAACCATGCTGAAACCTTGGAACCATCCCCTAATTTATACCATATAAAATGGCGAACAAGGGGTCTAAGCTGAAGAATTTTACGCCAACTCCATGTCATATTACCACGACATGGAATATCCCAAAAATTACGCCCCCTAAGCTTATAAGCATGAATCCATCTAACCCAAAGGGACTCCTTACCAGTTACAATACTCCAAATATGTGTAGTGATCAACGCATTATTAAAAGTATCCAACCGCCGAATCCCAAGCCCACCTTCTTGTTTAGGAAGACAAACAACCTCACATGCAACTTTAGATTTACCCTTATGCCCATCACCATTACCCCACAAAAAACCCCTCATAAGCTGTTCTAGATCAAGAATAATGCGTGAAGGAAGGATAAACACCAAAGCCCAATAAATATGCATAGAAGATAGCACTGACTGAATAAGTTGAAGCCTACCGGCAAAAGATAGAGATTTATTCTTCCAATCCTTAATACGATTAGACAACTTCTCAACCAACTCCTTGCAATCTCTAAAAATCAGCCTAGTAGTAACCAAAGGAACGCCCAAATACTTAACAGGAAGGCTCCCTTCAACAAACAGAATCACCTGTAAAATAGCAAGCTTGACATGGTTACGAACATTACAAAAATATGCAGTGCTCTTAGGCAAACTTGGAGTAAGGCCAGAAACATGTTTAAACTCATCCAACGCCTCCATAATAACTCTAGCTGATTCAACATCACCATGAGCAAAAAGAAAAAGATCATCAGCAAAGCACAAATTAATGATATTAAGGTTAGAGCAATGATGATGAAATGTAAATAGCTCTGAATTGCGAACCCGCCTCCGTAAGATAAGAGTAAGAACCTCCATAACAAGAGTAAATAGATAAGGCGACAATGGATCACCTTGCCGAAGACCCCTCTTACCCTTGAAATATCCATGCAAAGAACCGTTAACACTAATAGAAAATGAAGTCGATGTCACACATTCCATAATCCAACTAATCATACGGTTATGAAACCCAAACTCAATCAGAATTTGCCGTAAGAAGTTCCAATCAACCGTATCATAGGCCTTCTGAATATCAACTTTAAAAGCACATCTAGTCGGACCCCTATCAACATGATAATTATGCATAAGCTCTTGAGTAAGAAGAATATTATCCGAGATCCTCCTACCCGGAACAAAAGCTGATTGGTTCAAACTCACTAAGGATGTTAAACTATTCTTGATACGGTTAGCAATAATCTTGCTAATACATTTAAATAACACATTGCAGCAAGAAATAGGCCTAAAATCATTAATCCGAGATGGAGAAGTGACCTTTGTGGTTCACTTCCTTCAAAAGCTTACCATTCGTGAAGAATTCCTGAACCGCCTTAGTAACATCCGATGACACAATATCCCAAGCTCCTTTAAAGAAAGCAGCAGTGTACCCATCCGGACCGGGAGATTTGTCATCCCCCATAGAGAATAAAGCATCTTTAACTTCTTGCGTGGAAACATCCCGAACCATATCCTCAGCAACAATAGGATCAAGAGTAGACATAAAAAGATCATGATTATCAAACGGAACCGTATACCCCTCTTGACCAAGAAAAGAAGCATAATGACTAACGAAAGCATTAGGGACCTCCTCTCCATCAAACTGAACCCCATCACTATTGCTGATCACATCAATTCGACTTCTAGCTTTCCGGCTCTTCACCACTTTATGAAAATAAGCCGAGTTAGAATCCCCAACCCGGAGCCATTCAACCTTAGCTTTTTGTTTCAGAAACTGTTCCTCTAATAAAATAGCATCATTATAAGCATTAAGATAACAAGCCTCCTCTTCTCGAACATAAATATTAAAAGGATCCGCATCTAAAGCACGTTGAACAGTATCTAACTCATGACGAAGTCTGATGACTTTCTTATGGATATTCCCTTCATTAAATAGCATTTTACGAAGCGGCTTTTTCAGCAATTTAAGCTTGCTCACAACTTGGTACATATAAAAACCACTTTTAGCCACGCTCTAACACTCCTTCACCCGCTCTTTAAACTGAGAATTAGTAACCAGAATATTAAAAAACTTAAAAGGCCTTAGTTTAAACTTATGAGAAGTAGGAATAGTGAGGATAGCCGGAGAATGCTCTAAAATACGATACGGCTGAAAAATGGCATGAGCACCAACGAAACCATCCGTGCATTCAAGATTAGCCATAATACAATCAATCTTCTTAAGATTACCATCCACCCCTCTAGGTTTTTGGTTCCACGTGAATTGCAACCCGGAACGATTGACGTCAAAAACTTCAATCTCATCAACACACTCCTTAAACTCCCTCATAGCAATATCAATCACAGAAGAACCCTCCACTTTATCTTCTAAGTTAAGAGCAGAATTAAAATCACCAAGAAGACACCAAGCACGGTTCCTAACATACTGCTTATGAACCATAAAATTCTGCCAAAGAGGACGCCTATGAGTATAACGGTTATGAGCATATATAAACGAACAAAACAACTCTTTCTTATCAATTTTAAACCGAATACAAGTGTGAATAACTTGATCATCCATAGTAACCACGGTTAAATCAACATCCTCTTGATTCCAGCCCAAAACGATGCGAGAACCTTTAGAACACAAATGACCATTAGAAGTCCAATTCCAATTCCTAAAAACCTTCTTACAAAGCCCTTCCAACCGAGAACAAGCTACATGAGATTCAAGAATAGCACAAACAGAAAGTTTATTCTCACAAATAACTTGTCGAACCTCATTTTGTTTAGGGGATTGGTTCATTACCCTTATATTCCAAGAAGCGATACTATACATGAGGAACATCACTAGAGGAAGTGTTTGCTTCCTTTTTATTACTCGTGACCGTGTTTCGATTACCACATTCAATATACTCATCAACCTCATTATCCGTATCACTATCCACAACATGAACCCCTTAATTTTCATGAGATGAATCCTCCTCAAATCCGAATTCAGAACTGGTCACATCACCACTTAGAGCTCCAAAAGAATTCTTAGTGATAATATCACTTAAATCATCATGAATATACTTAGACGAGGCTGGAACATCACTATTAACTTGATTATCCAATGAATTAAGACCAGCTTCCACATTCTTATCATTATTTGTACCTTGAGCCTTTGAAGATGAAGCACCATTCTCCACACCATCCTTAGGAACAGTAGGTTCCTTATTAGTACTATTACCCTTAGAAGACGACGCTCCATCAGACCCACCTTTAGTTTTAGAAACCGGCTGCCAACGGTAATTAAAAGTAACCTTAGGTTTAGCAAAACGAACTCCATCAATAACCTTCTCATGAGTTGGCACCTTATCCTTACCCTTACGCTTAGTAACTTCCACAAAACCCTCATCATCAACAGTAGACTTCACATTAGATTGCTTAACCTTCTTGGGACAAGCATCATCATCGTGATCAAAAATTTTACACACATCACACCTAGGAGGCTGCCATTCATATTCAATTTCAATACGTTCCAGTGAGTGACCTAAACCATTAGGAAACGGAATTGCCACAACCACATAATCCATTAACTTGTTAATAGAAGACACTTCAATAAGAGCTCGAGCATATGAATTCTGACCCCAAGACTTAACACACATAGTACTAGTATACGAATCCAACATGATAGGTTTACCAATTTGAGTCGTAATCAAGCTCAATCCTACCTCCGTATAAGCAACAATTGGAACCTTATGTAACTTCACCCATAAAGGGGCTGAAGTAACCTCTTCCTTAGCAAGCGTAGTATTAGGCGTCCAAATGTTCAAGAAGATAGGAATAGAACGAATCAACCACGGTCCAGTCTCTAACACATTATCCATTCCTTCCTTAGTGGCAAATTGAAATAAAAAGAATCCATTATTCAACATGACACGTTCTAATCCAAATTTAGCCCATGTATTCTTAACATAATTCTCCACAATAGGGAATGCAAGCCGTTTCCCAATAAAGTACCCGTAAAGAGTGTGAGCAAATCTAGCCGAAACATCATTAATCTCTTTTAAGGGAATTGTAACATGAGCTCCTTCCACACGTTCCTCATTACGTAATTCACAAATGTTAACAGATTTGAAAGTGTTCTTAGTTTGAAACATAGAAGCATAAGAGAGTTTAGGAGCTTGTTGTGAACCAATAACACTTGAAGACTTATCATTATCACCCTTATTAGCTCCAACAACAGTAGGTTGACTTGAATCCCTCGAACTAGTAACTTTAGTTGCAAACGAAATACGTTTACCACTAGAAACCTGATTTGCATCCCCCATGGCATCCATAGTCGTTCCACTTGAACCCTTAACATTCCCAAACTCCATATTCTGATCCGTTGACATCACATCATCTTGGTCAGCGAATTTAACCACACGATGAGGCTTCAAACCTTACCATCCCTACTCAATATTGGACCATCAACATTCTTCAGCTTAGACGCAATGCCACTCCTCAATAAATCCTCCTCTAAACCCTCATCTTGGCCAACAGATGATAATAACTCATCAGCAAAAACATACGGTTTAATAGCACAAGCAGCATCTTTGTTTCTCAAAATCGACTTTAAAATAGGTGCATTAGAGATTAGAGATGAATCAGGAGATATTGAGGGTTTTTTAGATTTGTTAATCGACTCCATAACAAGCACCAATAACCAATCGAGAAGTAGAAAATTAAAACCAACGAAATCCAAAAGAAACCCTAAAAGCGATGGAACAGTAAAACCCTAAACGATGCAACAGTAAAAAACCCTAACAAAAAACCAGCGACGCATAAAATCCCTAAGAACGAAGCCACGAATCCCAAAAAGGGATTATATACCCATAATAAAACCTTAACCGACTTACATAATTAAATCAGATGTAGCAAGATCGCATGAATAAACCAGAAAGATTAAAGATCGATTCCCTAAAAATGATCAAAAAACGAAACCCTAACAACCTAGATTCTTCAACCAAATAATAAATCAACTAGAGGGAAGTAATACTCAGATTAATCCACAAGAGTAGAAGTGTTATAAGGTATTCAAATCAAAAAATTGATAGAGATCGATTAGAAAAGTAGAGAGAGGGAAATCGCCATGATGAGATCCGTTGTCCCTAAAGGCTAAATTTATGAGGGCAATTTATCCCTTACATAATAAGAGCCGTTGTCCCAAGAGTGTCATTTGTTGAGAGCAATTGTACCTTACTTTATGGGATCCGTTTTCCCTAAACACTTGCTTACTTGATGAGAGCAATTTCCCTTTACATGATAATAGCCATTGTCCCTAATGTTTACACACTCGATAAGAGCAATTTTCACTTACATGATGAGATCCGTTATCCCTAAAGACTATCTTTATGAGGGCAATTTGTCCCTTACATAATAAGAGCCGTTGTTCCTAAAGGCCCACTTGTTGAGAGCAATTGTACCTTAATTTATGGGATCCATTGTCCCTAAACACTTGCTTACATGACGATAGTCGTTGTGTAACACCCCCAGTTTTGAAAACATGCTGCGGAAATTAGATTGGGTGTTACTTCATAGCGCACAGTTTATTAGTAGAAAATGATTTGTCATTTTAGTCATTTTAAAGATCTATCATTCGAATATAAACACCAGAGTTTTAAAAGAGGTCCCCATTTGTCCCAAAGTTTATGAAATCAGTTTTCGAATGATAGGAAAATTTATAGCCTTTATAAGTATCCGTGCTACTCCGTGCCATCCTTGCTCATTATGGACCTGAGATAAACACATGCTAAAAGTGTCAACACAAAGGTTGGTGAGTTCATAGAGTTTATAGTTTCAAATATCGATTTCCAAAATCAAAGAGTTTGTGAGTCCACAGTAGTTATAATAACAGTTGATTATCAAATTAAAATGTGAGTAAATCCATAATGTTCATAGCTTAAATCGTTGATATATCAAAATCAAAAAATGAGTGATTTCCTTATTAATTCAAAAATAGTCCGTTGGTTTGCCCTTCACCGGGTCAACACCAAAATAGTAGCTTGTTTGACCTAATCGGGTCAACACCAAAATAGTTTGTTCGTTTGCCAATTATTAATAGTTTTCCTACTATATAGTGAGCACAATCTCATAGTTTAATAAAACAGTGGGCTACAGCATTGTACACCCCAAACATCAGTTCTTTTAATATTGTATCATGACTACAGTACTACCGTTCTATTGCTCTAAGCTCATGATACTCAACGATTAACAGGCATCAAAATGATCCTTAATAGTGATGTAAAACAGTGGCCCTCAAGATAGGTATTTACCAGTAACCTATGAAATCAAATAGCGTGCATTTGGTGGCTTTCCTTTAGCGACTAAATGGGGATTGTCAATCCCTAATAGATCTATCCACAACTACTTACGCTCACCCTTTGGGTGATTAAGGTGCATGAACGAGGGACTTTTGGTAATAGGTACTTAGGCAATAGAAATCAAGTATAGCATATCGTCGAACAGTCACTTGTAATCATGTCTATAGCAGGTATTTCCTTATGAGATATAAAAATGTGTAAACCAGTAAAGTTTAAATGAAATACAGTCATGTATTTAGTTAATGAATACTTATAAAAGTAAAAACAGTAGTTAAGCATGTATCTCCCCCAAAAACGTTTATAAATCATTGTAAAACAAGTAAGAGTAGGGGCTATGAATCACCTGAGAGTTATGATAGGCTTAGATAACGTAAAGTCAGAGGTAGAATGGAAATGACTTCAAAGATAACTTGAATGATATGGAAGTCCCAGATAAGTTCGACTTATCGAGAATCGTGATTTGAATAGTGTTTGATGACAAAATGACTTTTTGTGGCAGAGTTGACTTGCGTGGCAAAACGCTTAATAGTTCAAGAGCAAGTTATATACTATATAACTTGTCTTTATGTATAAGTATCGTTTAATGTTTAGATTTCCTTGTTATGAAACCATTTATAATACCAAAAGTTTAGTTGACGTTAATCATAGTAATTGTAAGTTTACTTTTGGTTAAGTGAACCGACGAGTTTTATTGTAGGAATAATCATTTCCGATATGTATTGAAAATAACGTTAGGTTATATATATATAATTTATGCTATATATATTCAGAATTATATAGTTATTCGTAATTATTATTTCATTATCGTTTAAAAATGTAGGTCTCGTTATACGTTACTATGATATAGTCATATAATGTTAACTTGTTAAGCGTACTTAAGTTTTTATGTAAACCCTTAAGTTATACTAAGGTGACTCTTTTAATGCCAAAATGCTTCTCGTACTTAGTCCAAAATAAATATGTTTACAAACTTACAAAAGTTTTTAAGAATATGATATATGTTTCCAAATTTAAGGGTTGAGAGCGTAAAATATTTATAATAGTTTTTAAACTTATAAAAGTCTTTTAGGAAAATAGTAAGGGTGCAAAGTAGAGGGGCTGAAGCTGTCAATATGTAAAAGTTTTGCAAACTAGCAAAAATGGCAAAACTGCCATAACCCAGTCTCGAACTCGAGACCCCTAGCTCACAAGCTAATGAAATAACCAACTGAGCTGAATGACTCTTGTTACACTTTGTAAGTTAATTGTTTCTTTAAACCTTTCATTACTGTTTTTATATTTGTTTTATATATTCCATCCCTTCTGTATATACGAATGGTGTTTGTATTCATGCGCTTGTATCGTCTTGTTTCATTTTCTTTAACCAAAACTGAGCTTGCCATGCGTTAACCATCTAAGCTCAGTTTATTTATGAGTTTCCTTTTATATGATTTTTAATCTTTTAACACCACACAAGCTTAGCCACACAAAGATTTAAAAATACCACTTTTGGTACAAAATGGTTAACGAGAGTGTATATACATGCATGGTCCAAGATAAGTTTAACGTGGGTTTTCCATTTCTTTTTATAACGTGAAACAAAATGGTACGTGTGATAATGTTGCGAGAGAAATAAATAACGAGACATGAAATAGAGAAGAACGTATGAGAAGGATATAGGAACAACTTACTACACCAACTGTGGTGGTGGGAAACGGTGTGGAAGAAAAGCAAGGGACAAGCGAGAAATAAAGCCAAAACAACCTCAAAGCTTCCAAGCTTTTGACCCGTCACGTAGCAGACAATGAAACGACTTAGAACTTGCCAATAATAACTCACGCCTTCATGTTCTTCTTCTCTTCTTCTCGTTCAACAGGAACAACAAAAAAAAGAAATGGAAGTAGTTTGTGTTTGTACGTATAAGATGAAGGGAAAGAGAGTTTATATATGATAGATTGTACCCACACGTGGCCTTCTATGATGCATGTATTTGGATTGGGGATTGTTGGAGGTGGCGTATGAAGGTTCATCAAATGAAACAAATGTCACGAGGCAACTGAATTTTTGAGGAGCTTGCGTGTGGTGTTCTTGGATTGGGTAACATTGGAGGTGGTTTTGGATTCATACGGTTTGGTTAGCTTATCACTAAAGTTCCATGTGACTTAAGGTGGAGTGTGTCAGTGAGTTTGAGTGTGTCATAGCTTGTATGTGTAAGTAAAGAAAGTGACATGGTTCTTGTTCTTGCTGTTACCAGTCGATCAAAGGAAACAAATCAAATAGAACTTGGTTTATTCTTGTTCAACTCCAAAGAAGCAAAAGACTTTTACAGGTTATGTGGTGTACATATGAATGGCAAGGAAGGAGAGTCTATACAAGGTAAGTTGAGTACACATGTGGTACCGTAATATTGGTTGTTCTTTGCTTGCTTCCCATCTTACTCGACAGTAACAATAAAAAGAAAAGAACGGATGGAGTTGTGTAAGAGTATGGTACTAAGGGTGTGGTCCAAGGTGTGTAAGAGTCACTTGGTTGCTTAACTTGTCCTTGTCTGGTTGTTCATGAAGCTTGAACCGCAATGTCCTTTTGGCCATTCATATACGTAAATGGAAAATGAGAAAGAAAGCAACATGTGTTTTGTTTTACTAGCTAGATGATTGAAACAAAGGAAAGGGGGGACCGATTGTGTCTTGTAATAAAAGAATAATAGGGCACGTTGGGTTATGTTGGTCTTGTATTCCAAAGGGGAACATGTCATGTTTTTACAGAAAACAGCCTTGGATTGCATTTTTGGATTAAAATCTCGCGAGTCTAGACATAAAACATTATTTCGGACATCTTTCGTGTTTTACACTTTTCCTGATTCGGACTAGAAAGACCTTATAATTGGGATTTAAATTCGTTACATAAAGTTGGTAGTTCATTTGGATTCATATGAATTGGTTTTGGAGTGAATAATTCAATAAGTTTACAAGTTAGCAGAAAGTGTTGAAGGGTTTGCTTGTGTCAGATTTCATATAGTAAACGTGTAAGAGAAATGAAAACTAATATCATTCGTGTTTCCTTGTTGTGAGGACAATTGAGTCGTGAAATAATATTAATACATTGTTAAGAGATTTCGTGAAAGATTTGGCCAAAGTAAACAAGCATAAGCCAGTTATATTTAAATAAAAGTTATGAAGTTGGGCTTGAATTAGTTCATGATTTGGAATAACGGGTACGCATTTGAGTGTGATTTAAAGAATGTGAATTCATGTTACAAAATCCCGTTTCGTAACATAGTTGAATAAAAGCAAAAATTTAGCCCGTAAAATGGATAGTTGAATGGTGACGATAGATTACTTTGTTAATCATTTAAAATTAAGAGGGGAAATTTACGGGATGTTATACGTTGTCCCTAATGCTTGCACACTCGATAAGAGCAATTATCACTTAAATGATGAGATCCGTTGTCCCTAAAGGCTAACTTTATGAGGGCAATTTGTCCCTTATATAATAAGAGCCGTTGTCCCTAAAATGTCACTTGTTGAGAGCAATTGTACCTTACTTTATGGGATCCGTTGTACCTAAACACTTGCTCTTGATCATAGCAATTGCCCTTTACATGATGATAGCCATTATCCCTAATACTTACACACTCGATAAGAGCAATTGTCACTTACATCATGTAATTAATTATGCACGCTTATCTTATAAACCCTAGGTTTTCTAGGGTTTAAATCGTTTTCTTTCTTATTAAGCGTGTTCTTCTGGTTCTGATTATACGATATGGTTGTTAAAGGGTTTCTGGTTGTGTTTTAATGTCGAATTTGGGAGAGGAGCAAAATACTTTGTCACGCCCTATGGCTGAAGATAACAGTGCTACTATTGATTTGTCGAAGGTGACCATGAGGAAACATAAGAAGTCTAAACCTAAGGATGTTACAGGTGTGGCGACGTGGCAAAAAAACCCTAAAAATACTCTCTCTAGGCGATTTTTATCCCCTTGCTGCCAAATCGATTTAATCATCAATATCTGCTCATCTTGATTCTGATTTTGGTGTTACATCTTGAAGGGTATTAAAAATCGTTTTTGCTGGAAACCCTAATCTTCCAATCGACTTCCATCCTAATTATCCCTTCCTTATTCATTCTTGCTGCGATCTAATATATATTAGGGTTAAAACTCTTTGTTTGTCTCTAGTTATCTTGGATCGTGGATCAATTCAGTACCAAAGGGATTGTTGGGGTGTTCATGCGATTAGGGTTTTATTTAAACCGATTTCATTCAAAATTGATCCTTATCTTGTTGTAAATCTGTTAAGTCGATCCTGAATCCTCTTAACCCTTTATAAGGACGATTGAGAATTTATTCTAGTCGGTTTGTTTTTATTATAATTGTCGGTTTCAATATCCTCTAAATCAGGTCGATTTAGGGTATTGAAAACTCTGATTTGCTTTCATCATTCCAATATTCTTTTTTTGAAGTCGACTTGGTCGATTTTATTATTCTTGGATTGATTAGCTGCTGCTGCTACGCAAGGGTCTCATTCCAATTGCCTCCTTTTCTAGGATTGCAATTTCTGTTAATGGCGTATTAAGGGGCTTAACTCAACAGATTACTCGGTAAGGGTTTTGTGTTCATTCTCAAGTGCATGTACCTGAATTAGGGTTTGGAATTGTAAGTGCATCCTTTGTTTTGGTGTTGTGGGTCATTTGTGGTACAAGTGCTAAGCATTAGCTGCTGTTGGTTCTTTGTGATACACGTGGGTTATAGAGAGATATGGAAACTGGTCGGTTGAATGGTAATGAGCCTCCTAAGGCTGTTTATAAGCCTCCTAAGGCTACGGGGCTGGCAACTAGGATTGGGAATATTGATGGCAAGCTTCTTAATAATTCTAGTATGCCATTGAAGTCTTTGTTGAAAAGTGCAGGTTTGGAAGGAAAAACGGGGAGTTTTGTTCTACCTAAAGATCATGGTTCCATTGTTGTTTCTCCTAATGTTGATTTACAACAAAAGGTATGTTTGGCTAGTTCTAATCCGGGTGTTCCTGAGTCTACTAATACTGTAGCATCTGATTCGTTGGGGGTTACAATGGTTAGTTCGGTAAAGGAAAAGGGAGAAAGGCTAGCTGATGGGAGTAGTGTTGGAGGTTCTTGTGGGCCTAATGTAACTAGTGATTCAAAATCTGGTGGAGTTGATGAAGCTACTAGGTCGGGTTCAAGAGTTGTTATTCCTTTGGCTGTTGTGGATGACATGTGTACTAAACTTACTAATTCATTGTACGGTTATTTCATCGGTCAAAGAATTGCATTTCCTATTGTGGAAGATTATGTCAAGCATGCTTGGGGTAGGTTCGGCTTTGAACATGTTATACTGCGGAATGGTTTCTTTATTTTCAAGTTCTCGTCACTCGAAGGTATGAATAAAGTTCTTACTGGTGGTCCTTGGTTTATTAGATCAATGCCTTTATTCTTACATGTTTGGGTGCCTAATATGAGGCTTGAGAAGGAGAAGATTACTAAGGTACCGGTTTGGGTACGCATACATGATATACCATCCGTAGTATACTCTAAAGCTGGTATAAGTTTGATTGCAAAACAGTTGGGCCGGATCATTCGGTTTGATGCAGGTACTAATGATATGTGTAAGAACCCTTGGGGACGTTATTCATATGCTCGGGTACTTATTGAGTTATCGGCTGATTTAGATGTTTTGGAATCAATTGAGGTTGAAATTCCTTTACCTAAGGGTAAGGGTCATTACATGGAAGTTCTTGAAGTTGAGTATGAATGGTGGCCATCTTGGTGTTCTAAGTGTGTTTGTTTCAATCATGATGATCATGTATGTCCTCTTAGGCGTAAGCGGGTTACTAAGGATTCGACTCAACAAGATAGTGAGGTAAAGGGTAAGGTTCACGCTACAAAGGCTGGTCATACTTATGATATGGGTAAGAAAGGGGTTACGGGGGTTTCTACGAAGCCAAATCTTATATACCAACCTGTTTCTAAACCGGCTACCAAGAAGAAGAATCGGAGAGTACAACATAAGGAGGGGGCTGTTCTTAAGTCTTCTAATGTTGATTCTACTTCGAGTGGTACATCTAATGATGCTTTGAAGTGTGATTTAGGGGCTGCTGCAGTTGTGGAGGGTGGACGTTCACAAATTCAGCAACCGGTATATGTGGATACAGATGGTTTACGGGAACATGGTTCCCATAATGATGGTGCTTCTACTAGTGTGGCCTATTCTGAATTTCATTCGTCTAGCTCGTTTACTACCCCTGATGTAGTAAAGAGTCCTATTAAAAAGGCTACATTTGCTGAAGAAGTTGTAGTTGAAGTCTATGAGAACTATGATGATATTGCATATTATTCCAAATCCAAGAACGGTTCTCCAAGAGATTTCAAGGTGCAAGGACGCAAGAAGAAATAGTTGTCTCATCTCTATGATTTTTGTGTTTTTTGCTTTTTAGTTGCTTTGTTTAGCATGTTGGTTTGGTTAGATGCACATGTTGTGCATGTTATTTTACTGTTTAGCAGTTGTGTTTATCAAGCGCCTGTGCTTGAGGTTAATGTGGTATTTCAGCCACATTCCATTGTACTTCAACGTTTTTTGGATAATATATTTACCAGGTCGTTGACCTTTTACCCAAAAAAAAAAAAAAAATACAGGTGTGGCGACGCAGCCTATAGCTGTAAATTCTTGTGATACATCTCCTCATGTTCAGGTTGATGATAACATCCGTGAAAGGTATGTGGAGCCAATTCCACATGCTGCTAATGCTAACGAGGTCACTGATGAGGCGTCTTCATTCAAGATGAAACATGACTATATTGTTGATCTATTCGGTGTGTCGATTAATACACTAGAGGACATCAATGAGCTTACTTTGAGGTGTGAGGCAGGTAAATGTTCGGTATGGGCTGATTTGGATAATAATGCTCGCACAATGGTTACGGATACTCTTGTTGATTTGTGGAATGCTTTTGCGGCTGAACTTAAAGCTAAATCTACGATTCATAAACCTACTAATGAGTCTCCTATTGTCCAAGCTGTGGACATCAATACTAATGCTACATCTTACGTTGGAGCTGCAGGTTTGAGGGATGCTCAACCTATTATTGATACTTCGTTTCGTCCACTGGTTGCTGAAACTGTTTTTGAAGGTGTTAACATATCTATCCCCCGCAAAGTGGTTGAAAAGGTTAGTACACGGTTGGAACATACATTGTATGGTTATTTTATTGGAAATAGGATAGCATTTCCGGTTGTTGAATATTATGCTAGGAATAACTGGGAGAAACATGGGTTGAAAAGGATTATGATGAATTCCAAAGGTTTCTTTTTCTTTAAATTTGATACATTAGCTGGGTTAGAAGCTGTTTTGGAAGGTGGTCCGTGGATGATACGCAAATCTCCAATAATCCTTAAGAAATGGTCTATAGATACTAGTCTGCATAAGGAAGAATTAACTCGTATTCCGGTATGGGTTAAATTGCATGATGTTCCTCTTCAAGTTTTTGAAGAAGATGGTATTAGTTTGATTGCTACGTTTATTGGAAAACCTATTATGCTTGATTCTTATACGAGCTCTATGTGTAAGGATTCGTGGGGAAGAAGTAGTTTTGCTAGGTGTCTTATTGAAATCAATTCTGAAGCTGATCTTGTGGATGTTGTTACTATTGGGTTTCCTTCACTTTCTGGGGAGGGTTTTACTAAAGCTTCTATCCGTGTTGAGTATGAATGGAAACCTCCTAGGTGTAATGTATGTATGATTTTTGGTCACACTCATGATCAATGTCCTAATAAGGTGGCGAGTCCTCGTGTTGTTTCTACACAACAAGTTGCTAATCCAAGTGTGGTGCTGGATAAAGACGGTTTCCAAATGGCAGGTAAGAATAAGAAGAAGAGTAAAGCTAAGTCTACTACTGGTAATCAATTTGTTGGTCCATCGGTTAAACAGAATGTCAAATATGTCCCCAAGGTGGCAACTAGTGAACCTAAGAAGAATACTACTTCTATGGGTAAAGCTTCTAATTCGTCGTCTATGTTGAAATCTACTGGTACTACCTCTAAGGAAGGTAATATAACTACATCGAATCCATATGCTGCATTGGTGCTGGATGATGATGATGATGAAGAAGAACATGTTGAAAATGTCTATGATGAATCGGCTAACTTATTTAATAATCCACATACCGGTGAAACTTCATCTTTCACGGTATCTGCTGGTTAGCTTGGTTCAGTTGATTGTTTGGTTTAGGTGCATCATTTGTTCCTAGAGTTGTAAGTGCTTTGGGCATGTCATAAGCACTAGTTTTAGATGTCTATCAAGCTGTTAAGCTTGAGGTAAATATGGTATCTCAGCCATATTCCATTTGTACTTAATTTTTTCGGTTTTAATATTATTTACCGGGGTAACCCTTTACCCCAAAAAAAAGGCTCACTTGTTGAGAGCAATTGTATCTTACTTTATGGGATCCATTGTCCCTAAACACTTGCTCGCTTGATGAGAGCGATTGCCCTTTACATGATGATAGTCGTTGTCCCTAATGCTTGCACACTCGATAAGAGCAACTGTCACTTACATGATGAGATCCGTTGTCCCTAAAGGCTAACTTTATGAGGGCAATTTGTCGCTCACATATTAAGAGTCGTTGTCCATACAGGCTCACTTGTTGAGAGCAATTGTACCTTAGTTTATGGGATCTGTTGTCCTTAAACGCTTCCTCACTTGATGAGAGCAATTGCCCTTTACATGATGATAACCATTGTCGCTAATGCTTACACACTCGATAAGAGCGATTGTCACTTACATGATGAGATCCGTTGTCCCTAAAGGCTAACTTTATGAGGGCAATTTGTCCCTTACATAATAAGAGCCGTTGTCCCAAAAGTCTCACTTGTGGAGAGCAATTGTAATTTAGTTTATGGGATCCGTTTTCCCTAAACACTTGCTCACTTGATGAGAGCAATTTCCCTTTACATGATGATAGTCGTTGTCCCTAATGCTTGCACACTTGATATGAGCAATTGTCACTTACAAGATGAGACCCGTTGTCCCTAAAGGCTAACTTTATGAGGGCAATTTGTCCCTCACATAATAAGAGTCGTTGTCCCTAAAGGCTCACTTGTTTAGAGCAATTGTAGATTAGTTTATGGGATCCGTTTTCCCTAAACGCTTCCTCTCTTGATAAAAGCAATTGCCCTTTACATGATGATAGCCATTGTCCCTAATGCTTACACACTCGATAGGAGCAATTGACACTTACATGATGAGATCCGCTGTCCCTAAAGGCTAACTTTATGAGGGCAATTTGTCCATTACATAATAAGGGCCGTTGTACCTAAAGGCTCACATGTTGAGAGCAATTGTACTTTAGTTTACGGGATCCGTTGTCCCTAAACCCATTCTCACTTGATGAGAGCAATTTCCCTTTACAAGATGATAGTCGTTGTCCATAATGCTTGCACACTTGATAAGAGCAATTGTCACTTACATGATGAGATCCGTTGTCCCTAAAGGCTAACTTTATGAGGGAAATTTGACCCTTACATATTAAGAGTCATTATCCCAAAAGGCTCACTTGCTGAGAGCAATTGTACCTTACTTTATAGGATTCGTTATCACTAAACACTTGCTCACTTGATGAAAGCAATTTCCCTTTAAATGATGATAGCCGTTGTTCCTAATGATTACACACTCGATAAGAGCAATTGTCACTAACATGATGAGATCCGTTGTCCCTAAAGGCTAACTTTATGAGGGCAATTTATCCTTTACATAATAAGAGCCGTTTACCCTAAAGGCTCACTTGTTAAGAGCAATTGTACCTTAGTTTATTGGACCTGTTTTCCCAAAACGCTTGCTCACTTGATGAGAGGAATTGCCCTTTACATGATGATAGCCATTGTCCCTAATGCTTGCACACTTGATAAGAGCAATTGTCACTACCATGATGAGATCCGGTGTCCCTAAAGGCTAAATTTATGAGACCCATTTGTCACTTACATAATAAGAGCCGTTGTCCCTAGAGTGTCACTTGTTGAGAGCAATTGTACCTTACTTTATGGGATCCGTTGTCCCTAAACACTTGCTCACTTGATGAGAGCAATTTCCCTTTACATGATAATAGCCATTGTCCCTAATGTTTACACACTCGATAAGAGCAATTGTCACCTACTTGATGAAATCCGTTGTCCCTAAAGACTATCCGAAACCCAAAAAAAACCCTAGTTTTCTCTCCCCTATGGGGCGATTTCCGGCCACCCCTCTCCTATTATTCTGATCAGATCTGAACATCTACATCAAACCGCCTCTTTATTATTTTTTTTTTTGGTAAAGGGGTTAACCCCGGTAAATATATAACCAAAAAATCGTTAAGTACAAATGGAATGTGGCTGAAGTACCACATTAACCTCAAGCCAAAGCTTGATGAACAAGAGTTTTTGACAGGCCATAAACATCACAAACCTAGCTATATTACAAAGCAACTAACTAGGTATAAAAACAAGAAAAATCTTGAATCAAGCGAACGTCCCGCATCCATCCATAAGCACGAAGGGAGCAAGGCGACCCAGGAAGTTTGCCTCCTTAAAAACCCTTTCCAAGAAAAACCCATAGGGAAAAACTTTGGAGTAGGGAAAAAGAGTACAACCCTTACCTAGCACTCCCTTTGTGAAAATAACAAGCACTTGGAATCTTCCATGTATCCTGCAGTAGACGAGACCGAGTGGTTAACTTCTTGAACTTGAAGGTAACCAGCTTCAACCGAAGGGTAGAGACAATAACTTGGACCACCTCATCAACATTAGACTTCTTTTTATTAAAAAGCCTAGAATTACGTTCCATCCAAATGAAATATGTAGTAGCCGCAAGCAATAACCGAGAAAGAATGCTAACAACAGAACGCCCTTTAGCAATAGGAATAATAAACGCAATAACATCAACCAGCAAAGGCGAGATACCCTCCATGCCAGATAAAGACCGAACCTTTAACCAAACCTGCAAAGAAAATGGACACTCAAAAACCAAGTGAGTGTGAGAATCCGGAACAGTTTCACAAAGCGGGCATCTAAGGAGACTTAAATCAACATTAGGCCCAACATCCGATTCCCGCAGTCTATCTTAAGTTTTCAACTTCTGCCTAATAACAAGCCATAAATGCACCGCATGCCTAGGAATATAATGAGGAAACAACGGAATTTGAACCCAATCGACTTGATCAGCTCTAGCACGAAGGGATTCCCAAACTAAAGCAACCGTAAAAGGCCTAACATTTCCATCCAAATCCCGCCATAATAACCCATCATCAGCATCATCCACTAGATTAGGAACCGGGAGATTAACTAAATCCGGAAATCTAGAATACCAATCAGCAGGCCATCTCCAAGAACCATTAACAATAACATCATAAACAGAGTCCGATAATGTTAGACCAGCCCGACTAATGTCTCTAGGAGTGAGAATATTGCGAATAGGGCTAATCTTACACCACATGTCAAACTAAACAGAAGTAGACCTACCATTGTTGATCATATGCCAAATAAACGGACGTACCTTCGGTCTAATAGCAAGCAGCTTACGCCAACCCCAACTAACATCTCCCAAGCAAGGAACATCCCAAAAACTCCTACCACAAAGTTTGTAAGAATGAATCCATTGAACCCATAAAGACTCTTTATGAGTTAAAATACTCCAAATATGCGTAGTCATAAGAGCAATATTAAAATCAGCCAGTCTACGAATACCACTTTAGCCTTACCCTTTTTCATTTCCCCTTGACACCATAAGAAACCCCTCATGAGCTGCTCCAAATCATGAATAATACGAGCAGTTAGAATGAAAACAGATGCCCAATAAATATGCATCGAAGACAACACGGGTCTGATCAATTGAAGCCTACCTGCCAACAAAAGAAACTTATTACGCCAATCATTCACACGCCCTTCTAATTTCTCCACAAGAACCTTACAATCCCTATAAAGAAGCCGAGATGAAATGAGAGGAACACCCAAATATCTAACCGGAAGAGAACCTTCTGCAAATGGCATAGACTGAAGAATCAAAGCTTTCAAGACACTAGGAACATTACAGAAAAAAGCAGTACTCTTGGGAATACTCGGAACAAGACCCGAAACATTCTTGAAATCCTCCAAAGCTTGCATAATAACATTAACCGATTCAGGGTGGCCTCTAGAGAATAAGAAAAGATCATCTGCAAAACAAAGGTTAATAATACGCTGCTGCTCACATAAATGATGAAATTGAAACTCCGCCGTATTAGCAACCTTTTTCTGTAGAATAAGGGTTAAAACCTCAATAACCAAAGTAAATAAGTAAGGAGATAACGGGTCACCCTGCCGAAGACCTCGCTTACCTTGGAACCAGCCATGAAGATGCCCATTAACACAGATGGAATACGATGTAGTAGAGACACAAACCATAATCCAATCGACCATTTTAGGATGGAACCCAAAACCAATCAAAATAGACCTAAGAAAAGCCCAATCAACCGTATCATACGCCTTTTGAATATCCACTTTAAAAGCACATCTAGGCGGACCTCTCCCTCTATGATAATTCCTCATAAGTTCTTGGGTAAGCAAAATATTATCAGAAATACGCCGCCCAGGAACAAACGCAGATTGGTTAATACTAACCAGATGACCAAGACAATCTTTAACACGATTCGCAATTATTTTACTAATGCATTTAAACAACACATTGCAACAAGAGATAGGCCTATAATCAGTAATCTTAGACGGGGTGGACACTTTAGGAATCAGAGATATAATCGTGTGGTTTATTTCCTTAAGAAGCTTACCATTAGAGAAGAAATCCCGAATAGTACTCATAACATCAAGCCCCACAACATTCCATGCTTCTTAAAGAAAGCAGCAGTGTACCCATCCGGACCAGGGGCTTTGTCATCCCCCATCGAGAAAATGGCTTCCCTAATTTCAAAATCCGTAATATCTCTCACCATAAAATCAGCCATTTGAGGATTAAGAACATTAGAGAATAAAGTATGATCATCAAGAGGGGAACAATCCCCTTCAATACCCAGAAACTGCTCATAATTAGAAACAAAAGCCCCTGCAACTGCACTTCCTTCATACAAAACATTAGCCGCATCCCGAACCACTTCAATTCGATTGCGAGCACTTTTACTTTTAACAACATTATGAAAGTAAGCCGTATTAGAATCACCTTCTTGAAGCCATTGAACTTTAGATTTTTGCTTTAAAAACCGTTCCTCATCTAAAATTGCCTCCTTGAAAGCAAGAAGGTAATGAGCATGATCTTCACGAAGGGCTGAATTAAACGGGTCTTTATCTATAGCACTTTGGACCTCATCTAACTCCTTACGAAGAATAGTAACCCTCTCATGAAGATTCCCTTGATTATACAAAAGCTTACGAAACGAAGACTTCAGCCCCTTCAATCGTTTAACAACACGATACATAGCACACCCATTAACACCAAGATTCCACCCCGAAGTAACAGTATCAAAAAACCCTCTTTATGCACCAAAAAATTAGAGAACTTGAAAGGTTTAGGTTTGAGCTTAGCCACTTGAGGAATACGAAGAACACAAGGAGAATGATCAGAAATACGGTAAGGTTGAAAAATAGCAAACGAACCCGGGAAATCATCACCAAACTTTAAATTACCCATAATTCTATCAATCTTCTTTAACGTACCATTAGTGCCTCTTGGTGTTTGATTCCATGTAAAATGCAGCCCCGTACTATTAACATCCGAAACCTCCATATTCAAGACACATTCTTTGAATTCACGCATAGCAATATCAGGAGCATAACCACCATATGAATGATCCTCCAAATTAAGAGCAGCATTAAAGTCTCCCCTTAACACCCAGGGTCTACTACGCATGAATTTGGCATGGCTATCAAGGTTACTCCAAAGCGCTCTCCGATTAACATAATAATTATCTGCATAAACAAAAGAACAAAAAACGGTTTTGTTTTCATTACGAACATTAACCTGCACATGCATAACTTGGTTAGTAGAAGCCATAACCATAACATCAACAATATCATCATTCCAGCCAAGAATGATACGAGAACCCTTAGTACAGAGATTCCCATTTGACGTCCATTTCCACCTACGACAGACCTTACGACAAGTATCATCATACACACCCGACGCATCCACATGAGACTCCAAAACAGCACACACACTAAGGTTATTCTCATTAACAACCTGACGAACCTCTTTTTGTTTAGGGGCACGGTTCAGACCCCTTATATACCATGAAGCAATACTAAACATCGGGAACATTGAGAACGGGAGTGCTTGCCCCCGATTGAACAAATAAATTACCAGATTCATCAAAAACATTAACAACCTCCTCCTCATCAAGCTTAGTATCCTCCTGACCACCCTCATCCGTAGCCAAAGCATCAAAGGGATTAGAAGTGGAAATATTAGCATTCGGTTTAGAGGAGCTTACCTTGGTAGTTTGGTTGTTTGTTGTAACATTCTCATTATGAGACGGACTAATACTCTCCTTGGACTGAAAAGTATTACTAGATGAAGCGACATCTACCTTTTCAAGGGGAGGACCAGAACTAGTACTAGCTACACCTGATGGTGGTTGAGATGGAGTTGCAACAGCTTTAGGTCTATAGTACATGTTCTTACCCACAGGGAACCCCTTAACCACATTATTATCCTTAGCCATACCCTTCTTTTTATTTTCTTTTTTCCCACCAGTTGAAAACCATCATCATCATTAGATTTATCCACAACTGGTGTAGGCATAACTTTCTTAGGACAACTATCCGTGGAATGACCAAATATCAAACATACATCACACCTAGGTGGTTTCCATTCATACTCTACCCGGATTATTTCAGACGTGAATCCAAGACTATCCACAAGAGGGACACCAACTGTAATTGACTCCTTAAGATCAGCATGAGAATCAATCTTAATTAAACATCTAGCAAAGCTACTTCTTCCCCATGAATCGATACACATCGCACTAGTATAAGAATCAAGCATTATAGGAGTACCTAAATGCGTAGCAATAATACTAATACCATCTTCCGAAAACACCTGCAATGGAACATCATGAAGTTTAACCCATACTTGAATACGAGTTAATTCCTCTTTCTTTAAGCTCGTATTCATGGTCCACTTTTTAAGGATAATAGGGCTGTTCTTAATCATCCATGGACCACCTTCTAATATAGCTTCCAAACCAGCTTGTGAATCAAATTTAAAGAAGAAAAAGCCATTTTCATTCATCATAACGCATTTAAGACCATACTTTGCCTAATTGTTACGAACAAAATATTCCACCACGGGAAACACAATACGCTTACCAATGAAATAACCATATAGGGTAAACTCAAACTTAGTGCTAATATTTTGAACAACCTTACGGGGAATAGAAACATCAACACCATTAAACACATTATCCACCTTAAGAGAACGAAAATTAGGTTTCACTTTATGAGCAACATTAGACGTACCACTAGTAGCCGCAACAAAAGATTTAGGTTTTGCATTTATGTCACTAGATTGCATAGTAGGTACGCTTGTAGTAGCAGGAGAGACGTTCTCTATTTGGTCAGTCGCATCGACATGAGTCTCAACCAACTTAAACCGACCAGCAGACGAAGATACATGAATTCCATCACCTTGAGGCATGTTATCCGTATCAAGATCCACATGTGCAACATTAACATTCACATCCATGCCCATATTCGTGCCACTACTAGAGTTATTAACACCAGCAGTACCATCATCCAAGCACACCGTGTCCCCTACTAGGGTTCATCGTTGGACCAGTCTCCAACTCACCAAGGCTAATAGGAGTATCCCTCACATCACCCATGAGAGACGTATGAACAGCATCACCAGATCTTGGGAGGTCATTAGGGTTTTGGACAACCCTAGTCGCCATACGTGGTGGATTCTGATTAGAAGTCGCAAGATCATGTTGTTTTAATTGACTCATACGAGCCCTAAACGCATCAAAATCAACATTAATTTCTCCAGCATTCACCATAATGAAGAACAAAAAGAGAACAAAAAACGAAACCCTAAACAATCGATGAAGATAAAACACGACAGAAAAAGAAGTACCACGGCAAACTTCTGAAACGAGAGCCTCAACCTAAGTTAAGGCATGATTTAAAAGCACAAACAATCCACTAACCGACTTCCATAATGCATAAGATATTGATAAGAACAAGGAAACCAGAATCGAAACCTAAAAAACCCTAAAAAGCGATTAACAAAAAACCCTCAAAAGTACGAAACCCTAATCAAACCAAACCAGCATCCACATAAAAATAATGTTAATGAAGCTATAGACGAAGCTAAGCAAACAAAAACACGATCGTTATATAGAATAGAGCAAGATTTAAGATCAGAATGGTCGAATTGAAGAGATCTAGGGTTTTTTCAAGAAAATCGCCATAGGAGAGAGAGAGAATCGCTTACCTCTCTATTATTTTCTATAACATGCAATCGGTTTTGATGGATGTGTTTCTATGGAAGGGGTGTGTCTTGGTTATATGTTCTTTATCTCTTGTGAAATCGCTGCCTTACCTAAACCCTAATTGTTTTTTCCTAAAGTCGGTTCCAAATCGACTATTTACATAAGGTTTAGGTTTGTTGATGCTTATTTTTAACCCTAATCGAATTTCTTTAATCGTTGAAGGCTTTCTGTCTTGTTTATCGATTTAGGGTTTCTTCTTTTTTATTCGAACGTCTATACTTTTATTGGATTACCTTAGTACGTTCTTCTTGCTGGGGATTACATATATCAGGTGTTTGTGTTAGGGTTTCATGTTCTTTTTTATCTGGTATATGGTTGGTGCTTAACGATTAACGAACCCTAATTTAGGGTCTCGTATCTTATTGGATTGGTATGATGGATCTGGTCGTTCAATTGATTGTCAACCTTTACAAGGGGTTGTTTGGTGATTGCTGGTTCTGAGCATGATGGTTAAGCCATGATCGTGGGGTTGGGGAGATAGGATGATGATGTGTGGGTTCTGAAAACCCTATGGTGGTTCATTATGGTCCTATGCTGGTGCATATGGATTATCATGCTATTTTTTCTGGTGGTTATTGTGGTTCATTGATTACTTCATGCTAAGGTCTTGTAACCCCAGATCTGATTTGTTGTGTTTCGTCGTTGTCATGCAACTAGTTTTTATGGTTTTTCGAATCTGTTGCAATGGAAGATGACGATGACTTTGGAAGTTAGGGTTTGATCCAAACCCTAGTGTTGTTCTCTTTGTTGATGAAGTGATGCTATGTAGTAATCTGGTTGTGTCTTCATCGTTTATTGGAATTTAGGGTTTGTATTAACATGTTTTGCTCTATGGCAGGTCATGATACATTCGATATGCACTCTTATCTTATTGAATTTGGCTGTTTAGGGTATTCAAAACCTTGTCATAGTTTGGAAGTTGCAGATTTGCTGCATGGTGGTGATTGGATCAGTTGCATGTTGGTGGTTGCCTTAAGTGCAGCTTGGTCTAATTTATGGTTTGTGAAACTTTGTGCCTCTATTATCTTCATGAATTTCAATCGGATGGGTTTGAAGAATGGTTTAAGGTTTTTTTTGGAATGATGTACAATTCTGATTTGCTATGACTTTGTGGATTCAAGTATGGATCACTTTATCCTTGGATGATTTATTTCTTCTCAGCTGGTTCGTGTTTGCATGCCAATGGGTGATGGATTGCAGCTGTTTATGGAAGAGTACAAGTTCAAGATGTCATATGCTGGAAGTATGGTTGTTTATACCATTGTTTTTTGTCAAATTTGATTTGCTAGGTATTGCACTCCTATTTGGTTATTAGATTATGCTTCGTGCATAATACTAATAGAAGCAGCAAATGTGATTGGGCATGTTGGAGGTTTCTTCATGGAAGTAGATGGACTGCTATAGTGATTTAGAAGGCTTAAGTACATCCTTGAGTAGTATTGTATTGTTTTATTTACTTTTGTCATTATTGGTAGTTCATTTTGTAAGTTATAAGAATGGTGTGTCATTCTTGTATAAGAGTCTGTAAGTGTCCTAAGGGACTGAGATGAGGGATGTCACCCTCATCCATTGTACTTCAATTTTTTCTGGTTAATGCATTTTACTGGGGTATAGGATTATTCCCCTTTACCAAAAAAAAAATCTTTATGAGGGCAGTTTGTCCCTTACATAATAAGAGCCGTTGTCCCTAAAGGCTCACTTGTTGAGAGCAATTGTACCTTACTTTATGGGATCCATTGTCCCTAAACACTTGCTCACTTGATGAGAGCAATTGCCCTTTACATGACGATAGTCGTTGTCCCTAATGCTTGCACACTCGATAAGAGCAATTATCACTTAAATGATGAGATCCGTTGTCCCTAAAGGCTAACTTTATGAGGGCAATTTGTCCCTTACATAATAAGAGCCGTTGTCCCAAAGTGTCACTTGTTGAGAGCAATTGTACCTTACTTTATGGGATCCATTGTCCCTAAACACTTGCTCACTAAATGGAGCACAGTTTTACTCTCCCCTAGGGAGAAATCCGGCCGCCACTCTACTATTCTTTTCCAGCCAATTCCTAATCCAATTCGTCCTCTCTATCCTTGATTCAAGGTTATGCAATACGATCTTGGTATTAGATATCCATATTATAGAGTGGTTGGCAGCTTTGTTTTCTATTTATTCGAACGGATTTCTTCTTATCTTTTTCCTGGTCCTATTTGGCGATTTCTAAACCCTAACTATTCGTTATTATTAATTCGTTCCTACTAAGTCGATCCTTCTTGGTCGGTTTGGTTGATTCGAACGTTTTTTAGGGTTTTGGATTTGATTCTTTGTTTGTTTTATATTTAAGCCGCCATTAGGGTTTATTCTGTATCGATCTGTTCTATTAGATCGATTTGGTTGGTTTTGGTCTATAACGATTATTAAACCTTTTGGGTTTTACATTTGATGGGTTAAATGGCGCTTTAAGGCTGAATGGAACCCTAATTTTTTATGGTTTTGTTAATTTTTCTACTGGAAGTATACCTGTTTTAGGGTATTGATCTTATGCTGGTTCTTTTTTGTTCGTTCATATATATTCATATGATGGCTACTATTGATACGTGGGTTTGGGGAGATGATATATATTACTGGTTTTCGCTGCATCATTGGTAGATCTTGCTGCTTGTTCGTGGTTCTATTATGTATATGATCCATGATGTGGTTTGGATGTTAGGGTTTCTATCACCGTATTGTTATACGTTATCATCCTGCTGGTGTGTTATTAACCCTTGTGGTTAAGCTGGTTCGATGAGGGGTCGATTTACTGTACATGCTGGTTATTATGGTTCTTGAATCTATATGGCTGTTGGAAATCGATTAACCCTTATTATGTCTATATTAAATCTTGGTTGATCTGTTCATGAAACCTTATTTGGATGGGTTTTGTTATGCGTGATTGAATCACTTTTGGGGGAGCAGATCGACTTGAAGATTCAAGGGGCTAGTTAGGGTTTTGTAACCCTATGTTTGTTAGTTTATTTCCATCGATGACACGCAACCTGGGTAAACAAGGCTTATTTTATTGTTGCTTTGGTGATGGTGATGATACTGTGTTCGGTTATGGCAGATTTGGCTACCATTGGTTTTCATTCGGATCTTGGTTGCTTTTTGTCAGCTTATGGGTACTTAAATCATGTCATAGTGTTTCAAATCCTATTTGCTACGTATTGCACTCTTATTTGGTTATTAGATTATGCTTCATGCATAATACTAATAGAAGCTGCAAATGGATTTGTATTGGAATGAGCACTTGGATGACGGGGAACCTTGGCTTCGGTTTCTTCATGTTAAGTTTATTTGGTTCAAGTTATCATGTGCTGGAAGTTAGGGTCGCTTAGACCATGTTTATGCTTCAATTTCATTTGCTACGGATTGCACTCGTATTAGGTTATTAGATTATGCTTTGCATAATACTAATAGAAGACGCAATTTGTTGAAGCTGGAAGTTCGCTTGTTTATGATCTGGATCGCTAGGATGACTAAGAAGACTTCAATTTTATTTGAGTTGTGATGTATTGTATTTTTTATTACTAGTCATCGTTAGTTGTATTTAGATCTGGTAGTTATAAGAATGGCATGTCATTCTTATATAGTGGTAGTGGTAGTGTCCTTAGGGACTTCGATGAGAGACTCACTCTCTTCCATTGTACTTAAACGGTTTTTTTTTTTTACAAAAAGGTAAAATATATTAAATAAAATGGAAAGTTATATACAAACAAAAGCACAAGAGGAGAAAAAGAATAGGACAACCCCTATCACAATTCACTCTTGCCTAGAAACAAAAGTACCAAAAATAACAATAGACAAAGACCAAACTGATAACAACTATGCTGCAAATACAAAAGAAAACAAATAACCAAAACTGCAAGTCCATAACCATAAACAACCCCCTGAAATCAAATTTAGAATAGAGACAGCTTGATCTAGAACTACTTGTGAACTCTGAATACATGGGAAACTCCAAAGGAATCAACCAAAAGAGCTCCAAACATCACCATTCACAAGCAGTCCATAGAAAGCAAAGACTAAACCTGAAAGCAGGGGAGAAAATGCATACAAAAGGGACCAAATGCAGCAGAAACCACAAGTGTAATAACCAAATAGAACCAGATAATCAAAACACCAAAACAGCATCAATCACCATGATCTTTGAAGATATTCAGTACTTGTAAACTTCAGCATCAGGCCTCAATACACTCTTGCCTGGAAAAGTAATAATCTTCAGCATAACAACACCAGACAGAATTGCCAAAGGAAGCATCCAGGTCTGCATAGCTTGAAACTCAGATCTGGAAATGGATGAATCAAACCTTGGTGGAACCCAGTCATGTTCAACCCTTAACCTTAAAATCTTACCCAAACTTTCATACCAAAGTTCAACAGAATTAGCAGCAGGTTTCTTAGAGTCAATCTCTACCAATACCCTAGCAAAAGATGCACTGCCATACGGTTTGTCACAAATAGAAGTAGTCATACGATCCATAATGATTGGGCCACCAATTCTGCTCACAATTCTACTAATACCCTCAACATTCCACGCCTCTAATGGGATATCAAAAATTTTAACCCAAACAGGAACCTTAGTAACTTCAGGCCTAGACATACATAAACTCGGTTCCCATTTCTTGACAAACAAAGGTTTATTATCAACCAACCATGGACCGTTTTCAATAACCTGCTCCATACCATCCTTTGACTTAAAACTAAAGAAGCACATACCATTTTGATTCATGAACACCTGGTCTAATTGATACAATCTCCACATCCTCTTCAAATGGAATACTAAATCTCTGTAATTCATTCTAAAACCAACAAAAAATCCAACCACAGTATTTCCCCATTTCTTACACCCCTCTTCCAAAACCGCATCCATCTTAACAACTTCCCTCCCCTCACCAATCACAGACGGAGGGACATAATGAAGTTTATTATTACTATTTCCACTAAAACTTCTAGAAACCGCTTCACAAAAAGACCTATTACTCTTCTCCGCCACTTTATCCACCATAACCGTATCCTTAACCACACTATTCTTAACACCACTAGATTCCCCAGCTTCAAAATTACTTACCTCACCATTACCTCTAGCTAAACCACTGACATTACCACTAACCTTAAACATACCCGGCACCCTAACATCCCCAAAACTAACCTTAGAAGGACTATTCGGCTTTTTCAACACAGGTTTAGGTTTAGGATTCAACACTGGGTTATCCTCCACAGGCACTGGAATATCAGGCATAATATTACTAGCACTAGACACATTAACATTACCCACATTACTCACATCACCAACAGGCTTAACACTAACATCAACAGACTCATTGTTCAGACTTTTAGCAATTTCATCAATAATGTCTTTATTATTAACATCACAATCAAATGAAATATTATTATCCTTACCAGAATTCACCTTACCAGCCTCAGAACCATCACCAACACTACCCCCATCATCAATACCAGAACATGAGCCTCCAAAATCCTCACTACCCTCCATAGACTCAGAAGCCCCATCATCACATTCCAAATCATCCGTATTCATTGCTTCCATATTACCCCGAGAAGCAGATCTAGTCTTCTTAGAGTATAGATTCCTAGGAACCTTAGATAACATATTAGTATGTTTCATAGCAGATTTACTCATAGGATTCATGGTTTGAGTTGTTTTTTTGGGTTTAAGAGATGAATCCGTCCTATGAGAGGACGGATTAGTGTTAGGATCAGGGTTTGAATCCATGAAGATTAATGAAACAAATTCATTAAAAAACGATGAACAGTTGAGTGGTTGTTTATAACGGAAAAATGAAATTAAAAAAGGCGGATTGTGTGAAACTGATGAATTAAAGAGAATAAGGACACAGATCTACAGTGAATGGATTAAACAAATAAGATTGTATTAAAAATAAAATGGATTTAAGAGTATAGATGAACAGGAAATACGTATGAAACCCTAGGTTCCAAAATCGCCCATAGTAGTGTGTGAACGTACTTAAACGGTTTTTATTAATGTATTTTACCGGGTGCAGGATTACTCCCCTTTACCCAAAAAAAAATAAACACTTGCTCACTTGATCATAGCAATTGCCCTTTACATGATGATAGCCATTATCCCTAATGCTTACACACTCGATAAGAGCAATTGTCAATTACATGATGAGATCCGTTGTCCCTAAAGGCTAACTTTATGAGGGAAATTTGTCCCTTACATAATAAGAGCCGTTGTCCCTAAAGGCTCACTTGTTGAGAGAAATTGTACCTTACTTTATGGGATCCATTGTCCCTAGACACTTGCTCGCTTGATGAGAGCAATTGCCCTTTACATGATGATAGTCGTTGTCCCTAATGCTTGCATACTCGATAAGAGCAACTGTCACTTACATGATGAGATCCGTTGTCCCTAAAGGCTAACTTTACAAGGGCAATTTGACCCTTACATATTAAGAGTCGTTATCCCAAAAGGCTCACTTGCTGAGAGCAATTGTACCTTACTTTATGTGATTCGTTGTCACTAAACACTTGCTCACTTGATGAAAGCAATTGCCCTTTAAATGATGATACCGTTGTTCCTAATGCTTACACTCTCGATAAGAGCAATTGTCACTAACATGATGAGATCCGTTGTCCCTAAAGGCTAACTTTATGAGGGCAATTTGTCCCTTACATAATAAGAGCCGTTTACCCTAAAGGCTCACTTGTTGAGAGCAATTGTACCTTAGTTTATTAGATCCGTTTTCCCAAAACGCTTGCTCACTTGATGAGAGGATTTGCCCTTTACATGATGATAGCCGTTGTCCCTAATGCTTGCAAACTTGATAAGAGCAATTGTCACTACCATGATAAGATCCGTTGTCCCTAAAGGCTAAATTTATGAGGGCAATTTGTCCCTTACATAATAAGAGCCGTTGTCCCTAGAGTGTCACTTGTTGAGAGCAATTGTACCTTACTTTATGGGATCTGTTGTCCCTAAACACTTGCTCACTTAATGAGAGCAATTTCCCTTGACATGTTAATAGCCATTGTCCCTAATGTTTACACACTCGATAAAAGCAATTGTCACTTACATGATGAGATCCGTTGTCCCTAAAGACTATCTTTATGAGGGCAATTTGTCCCTTACATAATAAGAGCCGTTGTCCCTAAAGGCTCACTTGTTGAGAGCAATTGTACCTTACTTTATGGGATCTATTGTCCCTAAACACTTGCTCACTTGATGAAAGAAATTGCCCTTTACATGACGATAGTCGTTGTCCCTAATGCTTGCACACTCGATTAGAGCAATTATCACTTAAATGATGAGATCCGTTGTCCTTAAAGGCTAACTTTATGAGGGCAATTTGTCCCTTACATAATAAGAGCCGTTGTCCCAAAGTGTCACTTGTTGAGAGCAATTGTACCTTACTTTATGGGATCCGTTGTCCCTAAACACTTGCTCACTTGATCATAGCAATTGCCCTTTACATGATGATAGCCATTATCCCTAATGCTTACACACTCGATAAGAGCAATTGTCAATTACATGATGAGATCCGTTGTCCCTAAAGGGTAACTTTATGAGGGCAATTTGTCCCTTACATAATAAGAGCCGTTGTCCCTAAAGTGTCACTTGTTGAGAGCAATTATACCTTACTTTATGGGATCCGTTGTCCCTAAACACTTGCTCACTTGATGAGAGTAATTGCCCTTTACAACATGATATCCATTATCCCTAATGCTTACACACTCGATAAGAGCAATTGTCACTTACATGATGAGATCCGTTGTCCCTAAAGGCTAACTTTATGAGGGCAATTTGTCCCTTACATAATAAGAGCCGTTTACCCTAAAGGCTCACTTGTTGAGAGCAATTGTACCTTAGTTTATTGGATCCATTTTCCCAAAATGCTTGCTCACTTGATGAGAAGATTTGCCCTTTACATGATGATAGACATTGTCCCTAATGCTTACACACTCGATAAGAGCAATTTTCACTTACATGATGAGATCCGTTGTCCCTAAAGACTATCTTTATGAGGTCAATTTGTCCCTTACATAATAAGAGCCGTTTACTTAAAGGCTCACTTGTTGAGAGCAATTGTACCTTACTTAATGGGATCCATTTTCCCTAAACACTTGCTCACTTGATGAGAGCAATTGCCCTTTACATGACGATAGTCGTTGTCCCTGATGCTTGCACACTCGATAAGAGCAATTATCACTTAAATGATGAGATCCGTTGTCCCTAAAGGCTAACTTTATGAGGGCAATTTGTCCCTTACATATTAAGAGCCGTTATCCCAAAGTGTCACTTGTTGAGAGCAATTGTACCTTACTTTATAGGATCTGTTGTCCCTAAACACTTGCTCACTTGATCATAGCAATTGCCCTTTACATGATGATAGCCATTATCCTTAATGCTTACACACTCGATAAGAGCAATTGTCAATTACATGATGAGATCCGTTGTCCCTAAAGGCTAACTTTGGAGTAACCTTGATAGCCATGTTAGATTCATGCGTAGTAGGCCTTGGGTGTTATTGGGAGACTTTAATGCTGCTCTTAATTTGGAGGATCATTCATGTGGTGGTTATGCTCTTGATATTGCTATGCGTGAATTTAAAGAATGTGTTTTGAATATGGTGGTGTCGGATCTTAATAGTACGGGGCTGCATTTTATGTGGAATCAAAAACCAAGAGGCTCACTTGATCCGTTGTCGGATGTTAATAGTACGGGGCTGATGTTTATGGCATGTCATAAACTCTTGTTCATCAAGCTTTTGCTTGAGGTTAATGTGGTACTTCAGCCACATTCCATTTGTACTTAACGATTTTTTAGTTATATATTTACCGGGGTTAACCCCTTTACCAAAAAAAAAAACCAAGAGGCTCTAATGGAACGTTAAAGAAGATTGATAGAATTATGGGTAATTTAAAGTTTGGTGATGATTTCCCGGGTTCGTTTGCTATATTCCAACCTTACCGTATTTCAGATCATTCTCCTTGTGTCCTTCGTATTCCTCAGGTGGCTAAACTCAAACCTAAACCTTTTAAGTTCTCTAATTTTCTGGTGCATAAAGAGGGCTTTATTAATACTGTTACTTCGGGGTGGAATCTTAATGTAAATGGTTGTGCTATGTATCGTGTTGTTAAACGCTTGAAGGGGCTGAAATCTTCTTTTCGTAAGCTTTTGCATAACCAAGGTAACCTTCACGAGAGGGTTACTAGTCTTCGTAAGGAGTTAGATGAGGTCCAACGTGCTATTGATAAAGACCCATTTAATTCAGCCCTTCGGGAAGATCATGCTCATTACCTTCTTGATTTTAAGGAGGCAATATTAGATGAGGAGCGGTTTTTAAAGCAAAAATCTAAAGTTCAATGGCTTCATGGAGGTGATTTTAATACGGCTTACTTTCATAATGTTGTTAAAAGTAAACGTGCTCGTAATCGAATTGAAGTGGTTCGAGATGCGGCTAATGTTTTGTATGAAGGAAGTGCAGTTGCAGGGGCTTTTGTTTCGCATTATGAGCAGTTTCTGGGTATTGAAGGGGATTGTACCCCTCTTGATGATCATGCTTTATTCTCTAATGTCCTTAATCCTCAAATGGCTAATTTTATGGTGAGAGATGTTACGGATTCTGAAATTAGGGAAGCTATATTCTCGATGGGGGATGATAAAGCTCCTGGGCTTAACGGGTACACTGCCGCTTTCGTTAAGAAAGCATGGAATGTTGTGGGTATTGATGTCACGTGTGCTATCCGGGATTTCTTTTCTAATGGTAAGCTTCTTAAGGAAATCAACCACACTATTATATCATTGATTCCTAAAGTGTCTACCCCTTCTAAGATTACTGATTATAGGCCTATTTCTTGTTGCAATGTGTTGTTTAAGTGCATTAGTAAAATTATTGCGAACCGTGTTAAAGACAGCCTTGGTCATTTGGTTAGTATTAACCAATCTGCGTTTGTTCCTGGGTGGCGTATTTCTGATAATATTTTGCTTACCCAAGAGATTATGCGGAATTGTCATAGAGGGAGAGGTCCGCCTAGATGTGCTTTTAAAGTGGATATTCAAAAGGCGTATGATACGGTTAATTGGGCTTTTCTTAGGTCTATTCTGATTGGTTTTGGTTTCCATCGTAAAATGGTCGATTGGATTATGGTTTGTGTTTCATCTACAACGTATTCCATATGTGTTAATGGGGATCTTCATGGCTGGTTCCAAGGTAAGCGAGGTCTTCGGCAGGGTGACCCGTTATCTCCTTACTTGTTTACTTTGGTTATGGAGGTTTTAACCCTTATTCTGCAGAAAAAGGTGGCTAATAAGGTGGAGTTTCAGTTTCATCATTTATGTGAGCAGCAGCGTATTATTAACCTTTGTTTTGCAGATGATCTTTTCTTATTCTCTAGAGGCCACCCAGAATCGGTTAATGTTATTATGCAAGCTTTGGAGGATTTCAAGAATGTTTCGGGTCTTGTTCCGAGTATTCCCAAGAGTATTGCTTTTTTCTGTAATGTGCCTAATGCTTTGAAAGCTATGATTCTTCAGTCTATGCCATTTGCAGAAGGTTCTCTTCCAGTTAGATATTTGGGCGTTCCTCTCATTTCGTCTCGGCTTCTTTATAGGGACTGTAAGGTTCTTGTGGAGAAATTAGAAGGGCGTGTGAATGATTGGCGTAATAAGTTTCTTTCGTTGGCGGGTAGGCTTCAATTGATCAGGTCCGTGTTATCTTCGATGCATATTTATTGGGCGTCTGTTTTCATCCTTCCTGCTCATATTATTCATGATTTGGAGCTGCTCATGAGGGGCTTTTTATGGTGTCAAGGGGAAATGAAAAGGGGTAAGGCTAAAGTTGCGTGGGAATCTGTTTGTATGCCTCAACGTGAAGGTGGTCTTGGTATTCGTAGATTGGCTGATTTTAATATTGCTCTTATGACTACACATATTTGGAGTATTTTAACCCATAAAGAGTCTTTATGGGTTAAATGGAATCATTCTTACAAACTTCGTGGTAGGAGTTTTTGGGATGTTCCTTGCTTGGGCGATGTTAGTTGGGGTTGGCGTAAGTTGCTTGCTATTAGACCTAAGGTTCATTCGTTTATTTGGCATATGATCAACAATGGTAAGTCTACTTCTGTTTGGTTTGACATGCGGTGTGATATTAGCCCTATTCGTGATATGCTCACTCCTAGAGACATTAGTCGGGCTGGTTTAACCTTATCGGATTCTGTTTGTGATGTTAGTGTTAATGGTACTTGGAGATGGCCTGCTGATTGGTATTCTAGATTTCTGGATTTAGTTAATCTCCCGGTCCCTAATTTAATTGATGATGCTGATGATGGTTTATTATGGTGTGATTTGGATGGCAACATTAGACCTTTTTCGATTGCTTTTGCTTGGGAATCACTTCGTGCAAGGGCTGATCAAGTTGATTGGTTTCAAATACCGTGGTTTCCTCATTGTATTCCTAGGCATGCGGTGCACTTATGGCTTGTTATTAGGCAGAAGCTGAAAACTCAAGATAGACTTCGGGAGTCAGATGTTGGGCCTAATGTTGATCTAAGTCTCCTTAGATGCCCGCTTTGTGAAACGGTTTCGGATTCTCAACCTCATTTGTTTTTTGAGTGTCCATTTTCTTTGCAGGTTTGGTTGAAAGTCTGGTCCTTATCCGGCATGGATGTGGTCTCACCTTCGTTGGAGGATGTCATAACGTTCATTATTCCTATTGCTAAGGGGCGTTCTGTTGTTAGCATTTTTTCTCGGTTATTACTTGCGGCTACTACATATTACATTTGGATGGAACGCAATTCTAGACTTTTTAAGCAAAAGAAGTCTAATGTTGATGAAGTGGTCCAAGTTATTGTCTCTACCATTCGATTGAAGCTGGTTACCTTGAAGTTCAAGAAGTTAACCCCTCAGTCTCGTCTACTTTATGGGATCCGTTGTCCCTAAACACATGCTCACTTGATGAGAGCAATTGCCCTTTACATGATGATAGCCATTATCCCTAATGCTTACACACTCGATAAGAGCAATTTTCACTTACATGATGAGATCCGTTGTCCCTAAAGGCTAACTTTATGAGGGCAATTTGTCCGTTACATAATAATAGCCGTTGTCCGTAAAGGCTCACTTGTTGAGAGCAATTGTACCTTACTTTATGGGATCCAGTGTCCCTAAACACTTGCTCGCTTGATGAGAGCAATTGCCCTTTACATGATGATAGTCATTGTCCCTAATGCTTGCACACTCGATAAGAGCAACTGTCACTTACATGATGAGATCTGTTGTCCCTAAAGGCTAACTTTACGAGGTCAATTTGACCCTTACATATTAAGAGTCGTTATCCCAAAAGGCTCACCTGCTGAGAGCAATTGTACCTTACTTTATGTGATTCGTTGTCACTAAACACTTGTTCACTTGATGAAAGCAATTGCCCTTTAAATGATGATAGTCGTTGTTCCTAATGCTTACACACTCGATAAGAGCAATTGTCACTAACACGATGAGATCCGTTGTCCCTAAAGGCTAACTTTATGAGGGAAATTTGTCCCTTACATAATAAGAGCCGTTTACCCTAAAGACTCACTTGTTGAGAGCAATTGTACCTTAGTTTATTGGATCCGTTTTCCCAAAAAGCTTGCTCACTTGATGAGAGGATTTGCCCTTTACATGATGATAGCCGTTGTCCCTAATGTTTGCACACTTGATAAGAGCAATTGTCACTACCATGATGAGATCCGTTGTCCCTAAAGGCTAAATTTATGAGGGCAATTTGTCCCTTACATAATAAGAGCCGTTGTCCCTAGAGTGTCACTTGTTGAGAGCAACTGTACCTTACTTTATGGGATCCGTTGTCCCTAAACACTTGCTCACTTTATGAGAGCAATTTCCTTTTACAAGATAATAGCCATTGTCCCTAATGTTTACACACTCGATAAGAGCAATTGTCACTTACATGATGAGACCCGTTGTCCCTAAAGACTATCTTTATGAGGGCAATTTGTCCCTTACATAATAAGAGCTGTTGTCCCTAAAGGCTCACTTGTTGAGAGCAATTGTACCTTACTTAATGGGATCCATTGTCCCTAAACACTTGCTCACTTGATGAGAGCAATTGCCCTTTACATGACGATAGTCCTTGTCCCTAATGCTTGCACACTCGATTAGAGCAATTATCACTTAAATGATGAGATCCGTTGTCCCTCAAGGCTAACTTTATGAGGGCAATTTGTCCCTTACATAATAAGAGCCGTTGTCCCAAAGTGTCACTTGTTGAGAGCAATTGTACCTTACTTTATGGGATCCGTTGTCCCTAAACACTTGCTCGTTTGATCATAGCAATTGCCCTTTACATGATGATAGCCATTATCCCTAATGCTTACACACTCGATAAGAGCAATTGTCAATTTCAAGATGAGATCCGTTGTCCCTAAAGATAACTTTATGAGGGCAATTTGTCCCTTACAATTCCCCCGGCTAATTGTTCTCTCTCCTTTTGGCGATTTTGGAGATCGGTAAGCTACCGACCGTACTTTATTCCTTCTCCATCAAATCATCAAATCATTAAACTTTGTTAAGATTCTTACAAACCGACCAAACTTTTAAAGATTCCCTAGTGGAGTATTATATTAGTCGGTTTACTCTTTGATTTGATATTTAATAACCAACCGACCTTAAGATTCCTTAGTTGTTATTATATTTGTTGGTTTGTGGGGTTGATTTAATTTATCCATTAAACGATTGAGGTGATTTGCTTTATGGGTTAGTTATTATTCTCATCTTCGTTTGTTACTGCTGCATGCTGTCTACTATTTTTGTGTGCTCGTTAATTTGTATTGCTGTGGTTTGTGGGTTTTGAGAGATGGAAAAAGGCTTCTTCAATAAAAATAGTGCGACTAAGGAATTGAAACTTGTGGGTAAGGCTGCTGTTAATGATTCAAGTTTTAAAAATTCTGTGCATACGAATGTTGATTCTACTAGCGCAAATAAAGGTGAACACCATGGTGAGGAGAACATTGCATCGATCTTAAATAATTTTAAGGATTCTATGGATAAGTTGGGTGGCAATGTTAATGCTGCTACAAGTGAGGTTTGTAATCCTAAGGTTGGTATCGTTGTTAATGGTGATGGTAGTGTTAATGGTGATGGTCCTAGTAATCAGCCTCCACGTGAATCAGCTGGTCCCATTATTTCTGATTGGAGTGTGGATGATGGTGATATTAACTTGTCTACGTTAGTGGACAAGAATGTGTCTTCTGGTCCTAAAACATCTTATTCAGCCCCAACGACTTGTGGTACTAGTGAGGGCAAAGGTAATGTTAATGGAAAAGAGCAATCGTTTGCTTCTTTGCTTGGTGTCAATAGTATTTCTCGTAAGGTGAATTTTAGGCAGATGGTTAATGAAGATCGGGTTCCTAACCATGATACTAAACTCCCTAAGGAGGCGATGGAACCCGTTTTAGGTCGGTATGAGAACACTCTTGTTGGGTACTTCTTAGGAAAAGCTATAGCTTTTCCAATTGTGCAAAACTATGTTACTAATACGTGGAAGAAATTTGGCGTGCAAAAGATTATGAAGAATGAAGCGGGTGTTTTCTTATTTAAGTTCTCTTCTAAGGACGGATTGGAACAGGTGCTCCAACAAGGCCCGTGGTTAATCCGTCATTCACCACTTATTCTTAGAAAATGGTCTCTTAATGTTCCCCTAACCAAGAATGAGGTAACTACGATTCCTGTTTGGGTTAAATTACATAATGTGCCTATAGTTGCTTATTCGGAGGTTGGTTTAAGCTTGATTGCTACTCAAGTGGGAAAACCGGTTATGTTGGATTCATTTACATCTTCTATGTGTGTTGACTCGTGGGGTCGAATTAGTTATGCTCGTGCGTTGGTTGAAGTGTGTTCAAATTCAGAATTGAAAAAGGAAGTTAGTATGGCTATTCCATTGGATGATGATAGTGGTTATTCGACGGAAATCATTTGTGTCGAATATGAATGGACACCTCCTCATTGCAACGTTTGTAAGATATTTGGTCACACACTTAGTGAGTGTCCAAAACAAGTGAAAGAGGTGGTTCATAAGGTACCTGATATGGTGACTAATGCATCGATTCAGGTGGTTAATAACGATGAGGGGTTCACAGAGGTAAGGAATCGTAAGAATAAAGGTAAGAGTGTGGTTTCTTCATCTCAACCTAAGCCAATTGGAGGAGTTAAACTCTCCAAGCCTAAGGCTAATTTTTGGAGACCTAAAGTCACGACAACTTCTAATCAGGTTGATACCAAGAAAGATTCAGATCCTAAGGGTCTAAAACAGGCTTCTACTTTAAATGTTAAATCTAGTAAGAACTCACAGTCTTCTAACTCTTTTGGTATCTTGGAGTCATTGGTGGATGACGATGTTTTTGGTTTGGTTAACAATGGTAAGGGGTCACAAGATCAGCCTATTAGTAACATGGAATCGAAGGTGCCGGGTGAGGCTTCTAAATCGTCTACTGTCCCATCTTCTAGTACGTCCGCAACAAAAAAGGCGTTGGAGCAGTCTACTATCCCGTCTCCAAGTACTTCTGCATCGAAGAGGGGTAACCCATTTTCTAAGGTGGGTGAAGTAGTTGTTTCTGACAGTGATGAAGATGAGGTGTATGAGCCTAATGATTATTTGGGAGATGATTATTTTTCAGATGAGTATGCGGCTCAAGTAAACGACTTACCGGAACAATTCAAGGAGTTCAAGCTTCAAGGACGTGCTGGGAAGTAGTATTGTATTTTGTTTTGTTTTATCATAAGATTGGCATGTCATCTTATGTAGTTTTTTGGTTGTTCTAGTTGTTGGTAGCTAGTGGTTCATTTATGGCCTGTCATAAATGATATAGGGTAGTTCAAGCGGTTGTTTGAGGTTAATGTGGTACTTCAGCCACATTCCATTGTACTTTCAACGGTTTATTGGTTAATATATTTTGCCAGGGTGGAAGCTCCCTTTTACCCAAAAAAAAAAATTGTCCCTTACATAATAAGAGCCGTTGTCCATAAAGGCTCACTTGTTGAGAGCAATTGTACCTTAGTTTATGGGATCTGTTGTCCTTAAACGCTTCCTCACTTGATGAGAGCAATTGCCCTTTACATGATGATAACCATTTTTGCTAATGCTTACACACTCGATAAGAGCAATTGTCACTTACATGATGAGATCCATTGTCCCTAAAGGCTAACTTTATGAGGGCAATTTGTCCCTTACATAATAAGAGCCGTTGTCCCTAAAGTCTCACTTGTGGAGAGCAATTGTAATTTAGTTTATGGGAACCGTTTTCCCTAAATGCTTGCTCACTTGATGAGAGCAATTGCCCTTTACATGATGATAGTCGTTGTCTCTAATGCTTGCACACTCGATAATAGCAATTGTCACTTACATGATGAGATCCGTTGTCCCTAAAGGCTAAGTTTATGAGGGCAATTTGTCCCTCACATAATAAGAGCCATTGTCCCTAAAGGCTCACTTGTTGAGAGAAATTGTACATTAGTTTATGGGATCCGTTTTCCCTAAACGCTTCCTCACTTGATAAGAGCAATTGCCCTTTACATGATGATAGCCATTGTCCCTAATGTTTACACACTCGATAGGAGCAATTGTCACTTACATGATGAGATCCGTTGTCCCTAAAGGCTAACTTTATGCGGGCAATTTGTCCATTACATAATAAGGGTCGTTGTCCCTAAAGGCTCACATGTTGAGAGCAATTGTACCTTAGTTTATGGGATCCATTGTCCCAAAACGCATTCTCACTTGATGAGAGCAATTTCCCTTTACATGATAATAGTCGTTGTCCATAATGCTTGCACACTTCATAAGAGCAATTGTCACTTACATGATGAGATCCGTTGTCCCTAAAGGCTAACTTTCTGAGGGCGATTTGACCCTTACATATTAAGAGTCGTTATCCCAAAAGGCTCACTTGCTGAGAGCAATTGTACCTTACTTTATGGGATTCGTTGTCACTAAACACTTTTTTTTTTGTAAAAGGGTTAATTCACCCCGGTAAAATTCATTACACCAAAAAACGTTGAGGTACATAGGATGAGGGTGATATCCCTTACCTCAGTCCCTTAGGACACTTACAGACTCGAATATAAGAATGACACACCGTTCCTATAACTTACAATCAAATGAACCTACCAATAATGACAAAAGTACATAAAACATGACAATATTACTCAAGAAAATCACTTGAGCCTTCTAAATCACTATGGCGGTCCACCTTAACTTCCATGAAGAATACACGTATAAACATCCATGCGATCTTCAACATATAATACACAGCATAGCATAACTTGAACCAATCTTCCAACCAATCCGAGTGAAACACATGAAGACAATCAATAATCAAGTCACAATGCCAACTTCCTCATCAACAACGATCCAAACCAGTAGATAAATAAATTTAGTCGCAGCAGGATCATGTCAAACATCCAAGTGAACAACAGGTCGTAACATCATGATCATAGGGTTTAAACGAATCCCAAGCATATTCAGTCCATGTCAAAAACGAACAGGAAAGAATAACATGTTTGTATACGTCCCAAAGCAATAACCCTTCTTGAGACGAAACAATGATCAAACCCTAACTTCCAGCATAACAACTTCAACATCGATCCAAATCAAAAGGTAGAAACAGTTGCAGCAAGATCATGTCAAACAAAGTAGCAACGATCATAGGATTTATGGAAAAAACCCTAACTTCCAGCAGAACAAAGTAGCATCGATCCATCCCAGAATTATGCATCATATTATCTTGATCGATCCACTATATAAAACATAACGAGGGTTTTTGAATAAGTTACCCTAAAACTTAACTTCCAGCTCTCTATAACCCACTAAGCATAACAGGACCAGATGAAAACATCACCAACCAACCCTATAACTGGTTACAATCACGAATATAACGACCAATCAATGGGATCGCTAATATAGCAAAACCCTAAAAGGGTTTCGTATATCATAACAAAACAGCAGATCCCATCCTAAAACCGCCTCAGAAAATAATCATATAAGCAATGAGGGAAGCAAATCGACACAGAAAATATCAAAATCCTAAGGAAGAACCAACGATCACCCAATAATATGCAACGATCGAGGGGCAAAAAGGATAGTTAGGGTTTCGATAATGATAATAATAGATAGGAGCGATCTGAATAAATAATGCATGAAAACCGACTTTCTACCCTAGCAAATCAATCCTAATTCGTTAAAACAGTAATCCCACAAGAGATTAAAGATATAACATGATGGATAGGAAGAATTGTTGCCGGATTTGCCAGCGTAGACTTGGCCGGAAATCGCCCCTAGTTAGAGAACTTTTTAGGGTTTTTTTTTCCTTTTTAATAATGTTTCTATCACTAAACACTTGCTCACTTAATGAAAACAATTGCCCTTTAAATGATGATAGCCGTTGTTCCTAATGCTTACACACTCGATAAGAGCAATTGTCAATTACAAGATGAGATCCGTTGTCCCTAAAGGCTAACTTTATGAGGGCAATTTGTCCCTTACATAATAAGAGCCGTTGTCCCTAAAGGCTCACTTGTTGAGAGCAATTGCACCTTACTTTATGGGATCCATTGTCCCTAAACACTTGCTCGCTTGATGAGAGCAATTTCCCTTTACATGATGATAGTCGTTGTGCCTAATGCTTGCACACTCGATAAGAGCAATTGTCACTTACATGATGAGACCCGTTGTCCCTAAAGGCTAACTTTATGAGAGCAATTTGTCCCTCACATATTAAGAGTCGTTGTCCATAAAGGCTCACTTGTTGAGAGCAATTGTAACTTAATTTATGGGATCTGTTGTCCTTAAACGCCTCCTCACTTGATGAGAGCAATTGCCCTTGACATGATGATAACCATTGTCGCTAATGCTTACACACTCGATAAGAGCAATTGTCACTTACATGATGAGATCCGTTGTCCCTAAAGGCTAACTTTATGAGGGCAATTTGTCCCTTACATAATAAGAGCCGTTGTCCCTAAAGGCTCACTTGTTGAGAGCAATTGCACCTTACTTTATGGGATCCATTGTCCCTAAACACTTGCTCGCTTGATGAGAGCAATTTCCCTTTACATGATGATAGTCATTGTGCCTAATACTTGCACACTCGATAAGAGCTATTGTCACTTACATGATGAGACCCGTTGTCCCTAAAGGCTAACTTTATGAGGGCAATTTGTCCCTCACATATTAAGAGTCGTTGTCCATAAAGGCTCACTTGTTGAGAGCAATTGTACCTTAGTTTATGGGATCTGTTGCCTTAAACGCCTCCTCACTTGATGAGAGCAATTGCCCTTGACATGATGATAGCCATTGTCGCTAATGCTTACACACTCGATAAGAGCAATTGTCACTTACATGATGAGATCCGTTGTCCCTAAAGGCTAACTTTATGAGGGCAATTTGTCCCTTACATAATAAGAGCCGTTGTCCCTAAAGTCTCACTTGCGGAGAGCAATTGTAATTTAGTTTATGGAATCCGTTTTCCCTAAACGTTTACTCACTTGATGAGAGCAATTGCCCTTTACATGATGATAGTTGTTGTCCCTAATGCTTGCACACTTGATAAGAGCTATTGTGACTTACATGATGAGACCCGTTGTCCCTAAAGGCTAACTTTATGAGGGCAATTTGTCCCTCACATAATAAGAGCCATTGTCCCTAAAGGCTCACTTGTTGATAGCAATTGTAAATTAGTTTATGGGATCTGTTTTCCCTACACACTTCCTCACTTGATAAGAGCAATTGCCCTTTACATGATGATAGCCATTGTCCCTAATGCTTACACACTCGATAGGAGCAATTGTCACTTACATGATGAGATCCGATCTCCCTAAAGGCTAACTTTATGAGGGCTATTTGTCCATTATATAATAAGGGCCGTTGTCCCTAAAGACTGACATGTTGAGAACAATTGTACCTTAGTTTATGGGATCCGTTGTCCCAAAACGCATTCTCACTTGATGAGAGCAATTTCCCTTTACATGATGATAGTCGTTGTCCATAATGCTTGCACACTTGATAAGAGCAATTGTCACTTACATGATGAGATCCGTTGTCCCTAAAGGCTAACTTTATGAGGGCAATTTGACCCTTACATATTAAGAGTCGTTATCCCAAAAGGCTCCCTTGCTGAGAGCAATTGTACCTTACTTTATGGGATTCGTTGTCACTAAACACTTGCTCACTTAATGAAAGCAATTGCCCTTTAAATAATGATAGTCGTTGTTCCTAATGCTTACACACTAGATAAGAGCAATTGTCACTAACATGATGAGACCCGTTGTCCCTAAAGGCTAACTTTATGAGGGCAATTTGTCCCTCACATAATTAGAGCCGTTGTCCCTAAAGGCTTACTTGTTGAGAGCAATTGTACCTTACTTTATGGGATCCATTGTCCCTAAACACTTGCTCGCTTGATGAGAGCAATTGCCCTTTACATGATGATAGTCGTTGTGCCTAATGCTTGCACACTCGATAAGAGCAACTGTCACTTACATGATGAGATCTGTTGTCCCTAAAGGCTAACTTTATGAGGGCAATTTGTCCCTCACATATTAAGAGTCGTTGTCCATAAAGGCTCACTTGTTGAGAGCAATTGTACCTTAGTTTATGCGATCTGTTGTCCTTAAATGCTTCCTCACTTGATGAGAGCGATGGCCCTTTACATGATGATAACCATTGTCGCTAATGCTTACACACTCGATAAGAGCAATTGTCACTTACATGATGAGATCCGTTGTCCCTAAAGGCTAACTTTATGAGGGCAATTTGTCCCTTACATAATAAGAGTCGTTGTCCCTAAAGTCTCACTTGTGGAGAGCAAATGTAATTTAGTTTATGGAATCCGTTTTCCCTAAACGCTTGCTCACTTGATGAGAGCAATTGCCCTTTACATGATGATAGTCGTTGTCCCTAATGCTTGCACACTCGATAAGAGGAATTGTCACTTACATGATGAGACCCGTTGTCGATAAGAGCAATTGTCTCATGAAGTTGTTAATGACATTGATAGTTCTTTGGTTCAAGCTAGTGGTGGGCCTGCATCACATGAATCTATTATTCAATGAATATTGAGATAGGTGCTTGGAATGTGCGTGGGCTGTCTACTATTGTTAGACAAGATGAAGTTATTTCGCTTATTAGAGAAGAGGGTTTAGGTATGTGTGCTGTTGTGGAAACTCATCTCAGGAAAAAATTCATTAAGACTGTGGGGGATAATATTTTCGGAAATTGGAATTGGGTGTCGAATATGGTGGAATGCAGAGGTGTTTGCAGAATTATGTTTGGGTTGGATTCCAATGTTTTTGATTCCAATCTGATTTCATATTCTGATCAAGCTATGCATTTTGTTGTTAATTTGGTTCATGATCACAAGAAACAATTTGTGTCTTTCATTTATGCTAAAAATAAAGGAAATGAAAGACGGGTGTTATGGAAGAACCTGGTGGACCATAGCAGTATTGTTAATGGTGAGCCGTGGGTTCTTTTAGGTGATTTTAATGTTGCGCTTAATATTGGGGATTGTTCTGATCTTAATGCTGCTATAGATGGTGAAATGGAAGATTTTAGAGTGTGTTTGGAAACGTTGGAGCTTGATGATATAGCAAGTAAACGTATGTTTTATACTTGGATTCAAAAACGGCTTGATCCTAATTCTGGTATCCTTAAAAAAGTTAGATAGAGCTCTGGGTAACTTAAGTTTTATCTCTTCTTTTGATAATTGTTTTGCTGAGTTTTTGCCATTTATGACTTCGGATCATTGTCCTATGGTTCTGAATTATCCTTTAGCCAGACATAGTAAACCTAAGTCTTTTCGTTTTGCTAATTTCTTGGTGGATAAAGAGTCTTTTATTCCCACTGTTAGAGATAATTGGGGTGATCAAGGGTTTCGGATGTTTATTTTGGCTAGAAGGTTGAAAAATATGAAAAGATTTCTTAGAAATATGAATAGGGTCAATGGTAATGTGTTCAATAAGGTTAAGGCTTTGAGGGTTGAACTTAAGAGAATTCAGCGTGAGTTGGATAAGGAGCCTAATAATCCTTGCCTTAGAGAAGAAGAGTATGTGTTTTGTAAAGCTTATCAGGAAGCCGTTAGGGATGAGGCTAGTTTACTTAGACAGAAGACCAAGATTCAATGGTTAAAAGATGGTGATCAGAATACCTCTTATTTTCATAATGTGCTCAAGAGTAGGGTTAATAAGAGTAGGATTCAGTTGGTTTGCGATGATCAGGGTAATAAATTTTATGGTGATGATGTTCCGGGATGTTTTGTTAATCATTTTGAACGATTTTTGGGTGCTGAAGATGATGCGATTCCTTTAGATGACTGTGATGATTTGTTCATTAAGAAGCTTGACCCTGATGTTGCTGTCAGTATGATCAGACCTATTTCTGATATTGAAATCAAAGATGCGATGTTAAGTATCGAAGATGACAAAGCTGCTGGCCCGGACGGTTACACTTCTAAGTTTTTTTAAAGCTGCATGGAGTATTGTCAGTGTAGATGTGTGTGCTGCAGTTAAAGAGTTTTTCAGTTTGGGTAAGTTGCTTGGTGAATTCAATGCTAATGTTATATCTCTTATACCTAAGTTGCAGGTTCCATTGAAGGTGTCTGATTATCGTCCTATTGCTTGTGGGAATGTCATTTATAAGTGCATAAGTAAAGTTATCACTAACCGTTTGAAGGAGGGTCTTTGTAGTTTGATTGACTGCAACCAAAGTGCTTTTATTCCGGGATGGCAGATTAGTGATAACATATTATTAGCTCAGGAGTTCTTGAAGGGGTATAACTGGAAGCGTACTTCTAGTAAGTGTGCGTTTAAGGTTGATATCCAGAAGGCGTACGATACGGTGAATTGGGATTTTTTGAAGACGATTCTTGTGCAATTTGGATTCCACAGTTCCATGATTCATTGGATTATGGTATGTCTTACCTCCGCTTCCTTTTCTATATGTGTTAATGGTGAATTACATGGTTTCTTTAAAAGTAGGCGTGGTCTTAGGCAAGGAGATCCGATTTCGCCTTACTTATTTACTATTGTTATGGAAGTTTTCAATTTGATGATTAAAAGGCAGATTAGGAAAGATGATAGGTTTAGATATCATTTGGATTGTCACAAGCTCCAACTGACCCATTTGTGTTTTGCGGATGACCTATTACTTCTTTGCCATGGTGATGAGATCTCTGCTTGTATTCTTAGGAGAGCATTAGATGAATTTGCTATGTGTTCTGGCCTATTTCCTAGTTTATCCAAGAGTGTTGCCTTTTTTGGAAGCGTTCCCGATCCTATTAGGAATAGAATTCTTCTTGCTATGCCATTCAAAATTGGTACACTTCCTTTGAAATATTTGGGTATTCCACTGTCTGGTAAGAGGATTACTAATGAAGATTGTAGAGTTTTGATTCAAAAAGTGAAAAACCGGATTAATGATTGGAGAAACAAAACGTTATCGTTTGCTGGTAGGCTTCAGTTAATTTCTTCTGTGCTTTCTTCTCTTCATATTTATTAGGCTTCCATGTTCTTACTTCCTACCCATGTCTGTGACGGTATTGACAAAATTTGTATGAACTTTTTGTGGTCTGGCGGGGGTGATGGCAGTGGTATTGCTTGTGTTTCGTGGAATGATATTTGCAAACCCAAAAGTCAGGGTGGTCTTGGTCTTAAATCACTCAGACTCATGAATGAGGCTTTAATATCGAAATATCTATGGAATGTCATTTGTAGGAAGGACTCTCTTTTGGGTAAAATGGGTTCATGCGTATAGGGTCAAAGATAGGAATATTTGGTTTAATGTTAGTTTTGAGCGTGGTGCATCAGGTTGGAATAAGATATTAGGCCTTAGGGTAAGATTCGTTCTTTTGTTGCGTATAAATTAGGAAATGCTAAGAATTGCTCTATGTGGTTTGATAAATGGCACATTAACGGTCCTTTGTGCAAGATTATTACTCACAGTTTTCTTGTTGAGCATGGCATTAATGTGAACGATAAGGTTGCTGATTGGATTGACAATAATGGATGGAAATGGCCTACTAATTGGAAGGGTTTATTTGGTGAGTTTTTAAATGTCCCTGTTCCGATTTTAATTGATGAGTTTGAGGATAAGGTATTATGGATTAATAAAAAGAACATGGAGGTGGTGTTTACGGTTAAGGAAGCTTGGAAAGCTTTGAGATTAGATAGACCTAAGGTTATTTGGTATAAGCTTATTTGGTTCACTCAATGTATTCCTAGGCATGCTTTTGTGCTTTGGATGACAATGCGAGGTAGACTTAAGACTACTGATAGAATTTCTAAATGGTTTAATGTCTCTAGTGTTCTGTGTCCCCTTTGCAATCTTGAAGATGAGACTCATTGTCACCTGTTTTTTAAATGTGAGTTCTCTAAAAGGGTATGGGATAATTTGAAGCCGTTATGTAAGCTTGAGGATTTGTCATGTAATTGGGCTGAAGTGGTTTCAGGTTTGTCTATTAAGACTGCTAACAACTCAATTTGGAGTGTCATTCAGCGATTAGTCTTTGGTGCTGTTGTGTATTTTTTATGGCAAGAACGTAACATAAGGATATTTCAAAAAGATTTCAAGACTGACGAAACTGTTTTTAAGATTATTGTGGATACGGTGAGGTATAAATTGATGGGACTGAAAATCAAGCATTCCTTGGAAGCAAGGAAGGCTGCTATAATTTGGAAGATTCCGTTGAAGACTACAAATGGTGGTAATGGTGGCAATCAGTTCTGTGATGGTAGTAGGAGTCATTATGGTGATTATGGCGTTACTTAATACTTGGTTCATGTTATTTATGCACATGCTCTGTTTCAGTTACATGAACAGATCATTGTTGCTGCATGATGTTTGGTATTATCTGTGGTTTAGGCCTATTTTGAATCCTTGTTTTATATATTATCATATCACTTCTAGATATTGTTTATTTGCTTACAGGCCCGTTGATTTTCGTGTGTGGTTGGTCTGTTGGTTATGTCCAGGTACGAGGTTTTGGAGTTGTAATCAAATTTTTGATTGTGACGATGGTGCTGCTTCTTTTTATCTGGTCAGATGGAGTTATTGGATGGCTAACAAGAATTCAGTTAATTATCTTGCATGGATTTTGGTTTATTTCATCCCTAAGGAGGGCCTGGTGAGGACTATTAGGTTTTGGAGTAATGCCGATATCTATGGGTTTGATTGTATTGACTGTTTTCCTCTGTGGTTTCCCATGGTTTGGTTTGTTTTCTGGTTATTAGCTGATCTTTTGATTGTCAGGTTTGGGTATGGGTTTAGTTGGAATGACTTTCTGGTCATTACTATGGATATGGAGTTCTTTGATTTTTGGTTGGGGTATGGGGTGTTTTGTGTTGATTGGAGTTATGCATTATTTGACTGTATTTTCTGGTGCTCTAACACTAATATACCTTGTACTCTTTTTCCTTGTTCAAAGTCTTCCCTCAGGGTTTTTATTTGGCAAGGTTTTTTAATGAGACAAGGTTTTCGGATGATTGGTGATTATGAAGATTCTTCCGTTCCAGGTCTGATGCTGATGTTATTACAAGTCCTGATGCTCTTCAAAGATCATGTAGATTGATGCTGTTTGGTGTGTTGGTTATCTGTTTCTACATGGTTATTACATTTGTGGTTTCTGCTGCATTTGGTTCTTTTAGTATTTTTTTTTGGGTAAAAGGGTTAATTCACCCCGGTAAAATTCATTACACCAAAAAACGTTGAGGTACAATAGGATGAGGGTGATGTCCCTCACCTCAGTCCCTTAGGACCCTTACAGACTCGAATATAAGAATGACACACCATTCTTATAACTTACAATAAATGAACCTACCAATAATGACAAAAGTACATAAAAATTACAATACTACTCAAGAAAGGTACTTGAGCCTTCTAGTCACTTTGGTTGTCCATCTTAACGTCCATGAAGAATCCCCGAATAAACATCCAAGCGATCTTCAACATATCATCTGTTTGTAGTAGCAAAGAACACCACAAACAACATTCCACACTTCCCAACGTATTAAAGACTATAACATCAAAGACACCAAGTCTTAAAATACGATGGAGTAAGTACACAAACTACCATTCAAGAAGGAAACCAAGCCATGCATCCGTTGCAATACCATGCAGCAACCTGAATATGAATTCACCAAAAGCAATCAACCAAACTTGAATGATAACCAACAGCACCACCATGAATAGAACCATCATTGATCGAATCTTGGATTAAAATCCAATTTCCAGCCATACACACAAAGCATGATGATCCACCAAGCATAGGACCTTCCAAATACGTATACCCAGACCAAACATGGGACTAACATAGGGTCGAATCCCTAACTTCCATCAAAACGAAGCAGCTTCAATCCAACTCATAACATAAAACCATAATATGTAGATCGAACCACCCCTAAACGATCCATAGAAAAATATGAGACATTCCTATTGATCGAATCTAGGATTTTTGAATAAGTTACCCTAGAAACTTAACTTGCAAATACCATCAATTTGATCCGCAACAACATCAGCAGAATCATATTGAACCACCAGTAGGTAAAAACGAACCCCTACACCTCCAATCACATGACATCCATCTCTCCCATAACCCACTTACACACTACATCCATCTTATCCAGAACGCGCATCAAACTGACAAACCCTAATAAGGGATACCATGAAGAATAACGTGCAGATAATCATCACAAACCAGTGAAAAAATCAACAGAACCCTAAAACAAGGGAACCATTATCGTTAAGCATCAACACCATAATCATAAACAAAGTCGAAACCCTAAAAGGGTTTCTTATATCATTAACGACCAGCAATCATCCATCAACCGCCTCAAATATATGATGATAAGCGTCATGAGGCACAAACCAAACCATGAATATACCAAAAAAAAAAAAAAAAAAAAAAAAAAAAAAAAAAAAAAAAAAAAAAAAACCTAAAATATTCTCTCTCCCCTTGGCGATCTATCAGCCGCCACCTGAGACATAATTCCGGCCAAACCATCTGCTAAACATGCCTCTCTACCATTATCTTGGTATGCAATCGTGTTTAGGATTGTGTTTTCTTTGAGAGGTGGCGTGCTGTGTCAAACCCTAACCATTACTAATCGATATTCATCTTTTTCTGGTGAATCGTTTTTAGGGTTTACAATTCGCTTTGGGTTTTCAATCGTTCCTTTTTGTCTGATTGTTATAAGTCGGTGTTAAATCGACTTTGCTTATATAAAGGGCGATCTTTATGGTTCTGATTGATTATGCACTTAATGATTATAAAACCTTCTTTGGTTTTTTATATAATCGATTTCTGGCTTCTTGATCCTTAATCGTTCTAAAGGAAACTTTTTTGGTTTTCTTACTTTCGAATGGAAAGTACCCTTGTTAGGGTTTGTGTTCCTGATTGTTCTGAATGGATCCGTTTGCTGTGTTTGTGGGTTTGAGAGAGATCGTGTTTGTATGAATGTTAGGGTTTCTTTAATCCTATGGGTTCTTTCATTGATTGGTCGATCTGTTCATCATGAAACCCTAACTTTTAGGGTTTTGTTTTGCGTGAATGATATTACGAACATGGTAGTAAGGGTTTTACTCCTGGTTTGGTTTGGTGTTAGCAGATCGATTTGGTGATTCAATGTGTATGTTAGGGTTTTGTGGCGGCTGATAATGGTGGCATGTCGTTTGCAGGCAATTTGGTGTAACGATTCATGCCATAGTGGTTTTGAGTGTGGATAAGATGATCGCATGTTGGTGGGTTGCTTTAACTTTGATTTATTTTTAAACCTTCATGTGATATGGGGTGTTACGGATCTGTATGTATTTCGATACAAGCAGATTTCATGTTGTCCATACATGATTGTTAACTGTTTGTTATGGAGGTTAGGCTTGGTCGACAAGCCTATATTGGTGCTCATTGTTCTGTTCAGCGATGGTATCAATTGGATTTGCATTGACTTGATCATGGTAGTCTTCTTGTGTGTCACTCGGATTTGTTGAAAGACTGGTTCAAGCTCGGATATGCCGGAGGTTGGGTCGCTTAGACCATGTTTATGCTTCAAATTTATTTGCTACGGAAGTCACTCTTATTAGGTTATTAGATTATGCTTTGCATAATACTAATAGAAGACGCAATTTGTTGAAGCTGGAAGTTCGCATGTTTATGATCTGGATCGCTAGGATGACTAAGAAGACTTCAATTTTAGTTGAGTGTGATGTATTGTATTTTTATTGCTAGTCATTGTTAGTTGTATTTAGATCTGGTAGTTATAAGAATGGCCTGTCATTCTTATATAGTGGTAGTGGTAGTGTCCTTAGGGACTTCGATGAGAGACTCACTCTCTTCCATTGTACTTAAACGTTTTTGATTAATGTATTTTACCGGGTGCAGGATTATTCCCCTTTACCCAAAAAAAAAAAAAAAAAAAAAAAAAAACCCTAACAGAAAAACGATAATCCTAAAAATAGGAAAATCGTTTGCAAGAAAACGTTTAGGGTTGAAAGACGAAACCCTAAAAAATCGACTCCTCTAAACAAAGGAACGATTAAATATAGACGAATATATAGGGATTATAGATCGCCAAGAACAAACACTAAACCCTTAAGAAAGATAATCGATTAAAGAACCGACTACACTAAGCGATTAGGGTTTTTTAATGGGCAACGAAATCAGAAGAAAAGAAATGAAAATCAATAGCTCACCCCTTCCCAGAAGATAACTACCATTAAAACCGATTGCATATTATTCATAAGAACAATAGAGAGGCGGAATTAATGGCAGTTCCTCTGCTTTCAGATTTAGTTTTATTGCTTTCTATGGACTGCCTGTGAATGGTGATGTTTGGAGCTCTTTTGGTTGATTCCTTTGGAGTACCCCATGTATTCAGAGTTCACATGTAGTTCTAGATCAAGCTGTTTCTATACTGAATTTGTTTTCAGGGGGTTACTTATGGTTATGGACTTGTAGGTTTGGTCATTTGTTTCTTTTGTATTGACAGACTAGTTGTTTATCAGATTGGTTTTGTCCATTGTCTTAGTTCTTTTGTTTCTAGGCAAGAAAGAATTGTGATAGGGGTTGTCCTATCCTTTTTCTTTTCTTGTGCTTTTGTTTGTAAATAATTTCCATTTTATTTAATATATTTTACCTTTTGGAAAAAAAAAAGTTAAGTACAAATGGAATGTGGCTGAAATGCCACATTAACCTCAAGCAAAAACTTGAAAAACTAGAGCTTATGACAGGCCATAAGCACAACAACCCTAGCTATAAAACCAAGAAGAATCTTGAATCCAGAGAGCGTCCCGCTTCCAACCAGCAACATCAAAGAACCAAACAGCCAAACTCCATGAATGGCACCACCTTGAAGAGCACCATCTCTTTGCAGCAACAAATGACCAAGAGTACATCAAAACATATTCGTTACAAACTATCCTCATCACTTCCAGGTGTGTAAACTCTTGTGAGAGGTGAATCATTGAAAATAATGGATTTGATGTCTCTTTACCAATAGCCATCACTACTGGAGTAGCCAAATGTTTAAGTTCGAGAACTATGGTACACTTGATAACCATCTGATTTATTAGCAAATCAGAAACTATAAACGGATTTGAGTTGTCTTTACCTGTAGCCGTTTGCTCAAGACTAGCCAAATGTTTAAGCTCGAAAACTATGATAACCATCTGATTTATTAGCAAATCAGAAACTATAAACGGATTTGATATGTCTTTACCTGTAGCCGTTTGCTCAGGACTAGCCAATTCTTTAGGTGAAAAAATCACCTTTGGTGAACTGAAAACCAAATATGGAATACCACTGCCTTTACCACAATCCATATACTTGTGGGCTAGCCAATTCTTTGGAATCCACGGTGAATTGATGACCATACACCCCTCAGCAATTAAGTATGAATGGAAAACCTTGGAGTAAGGAACAAAGAGAACATCTCTCACTTGGATCTCCAAAGAACAATCCACCATGCCCCAAGCAACTTCCAAAGAGACCGTATCAACCGGCATATGCCACAACTCCATAAAAAAAAGCGACATCATGTATGCATAAGAGAAGGGGGCAACTTCCACACACGAATGAGATCAATCACATTCACCGTCTTCTTAAACCTGCATGTGAGAAGCTTCAACCGAACCGTGGACTTGATTAAATCAACAACTTGAGCTTCTGATCTAATTTGCTTCTTAAAAAGCCGGCTGTTTCTTTCTTGCCATATAAAGTACGTCGTGGCAGCAAACAAGAGCTTAGAAACAACACTCCGAACAGACCTTGACTTTGCCGACACAATAAGAGCACTAACAATAGCATCCAACGAAGAAGGCAAGGAGCTAAAACCAGCAAACATCTTCAACGAATTCCAAATCTGCATAGAATACGAACACGCAAAGAAAAGGTGATCATGAGAATCAGATTGCGTCTTACAAAGAGGACACAACAACGGATCCTCGTCTGAAGTATCTTGACGCCTTAACATATCTTGAGTCCGTAACCGCCTCTTTATAACTAACCACAAGTGAAAGGCATGCCTCGGAATCCGATGAGAAAACCACACCAGGTGATACCAATCAACATTAATATCACCCGGCCTAATGCACTCCCAAATCAAAGAAACCGAAAACGGACGAAACACCCCATCATTAGAACGCCACCCTAAAGAATCAGCCATGTGATCGACCAATTGAGGAACTGATATAGAACCAAGAGCGGGGTAACGAACCATCCAATCATTAGGCCAAGCCCACCCATTAGAAGTAATGATCTCCCGAACAGTAGTATTAGAATTAAAACCAGCCCGGTGAATATCACGAGGAGAAACAATACGAGATATAGGACTTAGCAAACACCAAGAATCAAACCATGCTGAAGCCTTAGAGCCATCCCCTAATTTATACCATATAAATTTTCGAACAAGGGATCTAAGCTGAAGGATTTTACGCCAACTCCATGTCATATTACCACGACATGGGATATCCCAGAAATTACACCCCCTAAGCTTATGAGAATGAATCCATCTAACCCATAGGGACTCCTTACCAGTAACAGTACTCCAAATATGGGTAGTGATCAGCGCACTATTAAACGTATCCAACCTCCTAATCCCAAGCCCACCTTCCTGCCTAGGAAGGCAAACCACCTCCCATGCAACTTTAGATTTAGCCTTTTGCCCCTCACCCTTACCCCACAAAAAACCCCTCATAAGCTGCTCAAGATCATGGATAATACGGGAAGGAAGGATAAAAACCGAAGCCCAGTAAATATGCATAGAAGATAGCACAGACTGAATAAGTTGAAGCCTACCAACAAAAGAGAGGGATTTATTCTTCCAGTCATTAATACGATTAGACAACCTCTCGACCAACTCCTTACAGTCTCTAAAGATCAGCCTAGTAGTAACCAAAGGAACGCCCAAATACTTAACTGGAAGGCTACCCTCAACAAACGGAATCACCTGTAAAATGGCAAGCTTGACATGGTTACGAACATTACAAAAATAAGCCGTGCTCTTAGGCAAACTCGGGGTTAGACCAGAAACTTGCTTAAACTCGTCCAACGCCTCCATAAAAACTCTAGCCGATTCAACGTCACCATGAGCAAAGAGAAATAGATCTTCAGCAAAGCAAAGATTATTGGTATTAAGGTTAGAGCAATGATGATGAAATGTAAATAGCTCAGAATTGCGAACCCGCTTTCGTAAAATAAGATTAAGAACCTCCATGACAAGGGTAAATAGATAAGGCGACAACGGATCACCTTGCCGAAGACCCCTCTTTCCCTTAAAATAACCATGCAGATTACCGTTAACACTAATAGAGAAAGAAGTCGATGTCACACATTCCATAATCCAACCAATCATACGGTTGGAAACCAAAACCAATCAGAATTTGCCGCAAAAAGTTCCAATCAACCGTATCATAAGCCTTCTGAATATCCACTTTAAAAGCACATCTCGCCGGATCCCGATCAACATGATAATTATGCATAAGCTCCTGAGTGAGTAAAATATTATCCGAAATCCTCCTACCCGGAACAAAAGCTGATTGGTTCAAGCTAACTAAGGATGTTAAACTATTCTTGATGCGGTTAGCAATAATCTTGCTAATACATTTAAATAATACATTGCAGCAAGAAATAGGCCTAAAGTCATTAATCCGAGTTGGAGAAGTAACCTTAGGAAGAAGAGCAATAATAGTATGGTTCAATTCCTTCAAAAGCTTACCATTAGTAAAGAATTCCTGAATCGCCTTAGTAACATCCGAAGACACAATATCCCAAGCTCCTTTAAAGAAAGCCGCCGTATACCCATCCGGACCAGGAGATTTGTCATCCCCCATAGAAAATAAAGCATCCTTAACTTTTTTTGGGTAAAGGGGAATAATCCTGTACCCCGGTAAATTTCATTAACCAAAAATCATTTAAGTACAATGGATATGGGTGAAGTCCCATATCTAAGCCCGTTACATAGGCATAAACATTTCTTTGTAACAAGAAAAAGACCACTACCACATAAACAAAACAAGACTACAATAAAACCAACTACTACCTAGACCGACCTTGGAGCTTGAAATCTTCATAATATGCAGCCAAGTGTCTTGGTAATCCGTGTAGCTGATACGTAAAGTCATCATACTCATAGTAATCTTCCTGGTCCTGTCCACCACCCGTTGATGAAAATGTACCCATAGACATATCAAATAAATTCACAGACTCATCATACGGATTAAGAACCTCATCCACCTCACTGTCAGAATCAATTACATCACCAACCTTAGAGAAAGGGTTACTTCTTTTAGTAGCAGAATTAACAAGGGATAAGGAGGAACTAGACGGACCAGCCTCCTTACCCTTATCCATAAGTAAACTTCCAGGCGGCTCATGTAATGAAATATCATTAATAGAGGAGACAAAAGTAGTATCCGCCATTACACTTACATCATTAACATCCTTAGGCACATCATCCTTAGGAATATCAATCACTTTCTCATCCTCCATACGTTGATCAATATAACTCCTCAAGTCAACCAAGTTAATATCATCTTTGAAGTACTTTCCATCAGTAATAGAGCTGTTGGAAACATCATTAGGCACCTTTGGAGTAGCATGTGGCTGTTCAGCATCAATAGGCTTATCACAAACCAACTTCACTCCCTCCTTAGAGATAAGAGGGGAATTATCCTTCGGTATAGACGTAGTAGCCTGGTTGTTATTACTAGGCTTAGAAACGGGTCGATATATCAATTTAGGCTTACCAGAAACCCGCACCTTGTTAACACCCTTAGATTTACTCTTTACAGCCCCACCACCATCATCCACACGTAATGTCCGTTTAACTTCCTTTTCTTTCCTATGGCACTCCTTATCAACATGGTCAAAAATTTTACATATAGAACATCGAGGCGGTTTATATTCAAATTCAATATCAATTCTTACCATACGATGCTCATTTGTCTTTGGTATAGGAATTGCCACAACAAGAGAATCCACATAATCATTATCAGCTGAAATCTCAACTAAAACTCTAGCATACGAATTCATACCCCACGACTTGAGGCACATATTACTTGTGTGCTCATCAAACATAATGATTTGTCCTAGTTTAGCCGTGATTAGATTCAGCCCCACCTTAGAATATGCCACCACCGGCACGTTATACAATTTAACCCAAACCTGAACCTTCTTAATGTCTTCTTTAATCAATTCTGAATTAGGGTTCCAAATATGAAGAATTAGTGGGATTGACCTAATTCGCCAAGTACCTTGCATGAGAACATTATCCATACCTTCCCTACTTGAGAACTGAAACATAAAAAACCCTTGATGTATCATGACATGCATTAACCCGAATTTCTTCCAAACATTACGCACGAAATTTTGAACTACAGGAAACGCAGGTCTTTGTCCAATAAAATAACCATAAAGTGAATTATCAAATCGTGCACTAATCGTCTCCACTTCCTCCTGCGGTATTACCACATCAGCCAAGGATAAGTCAACACCAACCACGTGTGTAACAACAGTAGGCGTGATTTCACCCATGACTTTCGAACCCACAGCAGCACCATGGGTATTACAATCATCATTCGTGGTAGCAGCAACTCCATGGTTATTGATATTTACATTTGAGGCGAGTCGTGAACACCCTACCTCAGATTTGTCTTTCTTTTGTTCATTGAGAGCAGCACCATCATCAACAAGCACATGAGATGGCCCCTTGTCCTTTACACACCGGTATGGCATCAATGGTTTTCTATCTTTACCCAATCTTTTACCATCAATACTCTTAACCTGTTTAGCAAATCCACTCAACAACGAACCAATGCTACCATCATTCTTTGCTGAAGCCTTACTTGATTTGTTGAGAAAACCTTGTTCCATCTCTCTCGTAAACCCTTAACCACTAAAAAACCAAATCAAACCACGCAACAATACCAGCCCTAAAAAAAGGTTCTTCCCAAGCGAATCCCAAACCCAATATGAGAATTAACCAAACCCTAAAAAAAGAGTTAGGTTATCGTTGAAGCACAATACCAGAATACCAAACCAAAACTTGCAAGCGCTGACCCTAGAATAGGTTGAATAGGAATGGAGTCACAATCAGCAGCAAGCCCAAAAAACCTTATACGAAGTTAATATATATATGTGAAGCACCAGAATAATATAGCATGCAATGGAAAAGGTTTACAACCGACCCACGATTAATATTAAACTTGAATATAAAGAATCTGTATAAATGTAAACCACATGCAGCCAATCAAAACGTTAATATGAAAGAACAATGAAGTATGAACGTTTAAAGCATCCTTAACTTCTTGCATAGAAACATCCCGAACCATCTCCTCAGCAACTATCGGATCAAGAGTAGACATAAATAGATCATGGTTATCAAACAGAACCGTATACCCCTCTTGACCAAGGAAAGAAGCATAATGACTAACGAAAGCATTAGGGACCTTCTCTCCATCAAACCGAAACCCATCACTATTGCTGATCACATCAATTCAACTTCTCGCTTTTCGGCTCTTTACCACCTTATGAAAATAAGCCGAGTTAGAATCCCCAACTCGGAGCCATTCAACCTTTGCTTTTTGCTTAAGAAACTGCTCCTCTAACAAAATAGCATCATTATACGCATTAAGATAGCATGCCTTCTCTTCCCGAATAGAAACATTAAATGGATCTACATCAAGAGCACGTTGAACAGTATCTAACTCATGACGAAGTCTGATGACCTTCTCATGGATATTCCCTTCATTAAAAAGCATCTTACGAAGCGGCTTCTTCAACGACTTAAGTTTACTCACAACTTGGTACATGTAATAACCACTTGTAGACACATTCCAACACTCCTTAACTTGCAATTTAAACCGAGGATTCTGAACCAGGACATTATAAAACTTAAACGGTCTCGGTTTAAACTTATGGGATGTCAGAATAGTAAGAATAGCCGGGGAGTGGTCAGAAATACGGTAAGGCTGAAATATGGCATGAACACCAACAAAACCATCTGTGCATTCAAGATTAGCCATAATACGATCAATCTTTTTTAGAGTACCATCCTCCCCTCTTGGTTTTTGATTCCAAGTGAATTGCAAACCAGAACGATTAACATCAAAAACCTCAATATCATCAACACACTCCTTGAACTCCCTCATAGCAATATCAATAATAGAAGAACCCTCCACTTTATCTTCTAAATTCAGCGCCGAATTAAAGTCACCAAGAAGGCACCATGGACGGTTACGAACATAGTGCTTATGCAAAATCAGATTGTGCCAAAGAGGACGTCTATGAGTATAACGGTTATAAGCATAAATAAATGAACAAAACAGCTCTTTCTTATCCATTTTAAACCGAATACACGTGTGAATAACTTGATCTTCCATAGCCACCACGGTTAAGTCGACATCCTCCTGATTCCACCCTAAAACAATACGAGACCCTTTTGAACACAAATGTCCATTAGAGGTCCAATCCCAATTTCGAAACACCTTCTTACAAAGCCCCTCCAACCGAGAACTACATGAGATTCAAGAATGGCACAAACAGACAGTTTATTCTCACTAATAATTTGTCGAACCTCATTTTGTTTAGGGGATTGGTTCATTCCCCTTATATTCCAAGAAACTATGCTATACATGAGGACCATCAGCAGAGGAAGTGCTTGCTTCCTTTTGTTCATCAGTAGTACTCCTCTTCTTGTCATACATAAGCATATATTCATCAATCTCTTCACCATCACTATCCAAAACGGTTGAACTATTACCAACATTTTCCCCGCTTCCAAGCACATCATCACTAAGAGCTCCAAAAGAATTGTTAGTGGGTAAATCACTTAGATCATCATGAATAAACGTTTTAGGGGCATGACCATCACTCTTAGCTTGTATATCCAATGGATTTTGACCAGCTTTCATATTGGGAACCCTAAACTCCTTATTCATGACATGAGCCTTTGAAGATGAAGCACCATTGTCCCCAACCTCCTTAGGACCAGTAGTATCCTTATTAGTACCATTACCCTTAGAAGAAGAAGCTCCATCAGTCCCCTTTTTAGTATTCGAAACCGGCTGCCAACGATAGTTAAATGTGACCCTTGGTTTTGCAAAGCGAACGCCATCAATAACCTTCTCATGAGTTGGCACCTTACCCTTACCCTTACGCTTAGTTGCTTCAACAAATCCCTCCTCATCCACATTAGACTTCACACTGGCTTGTTTAACATTCTTAGGGCATGCAGCATCATTATGGTCAAAAATTTTGCAACAAGCACAACGAGGAGGTTTCCATTCATATTCAATATCAATGCGCACCAACGAGTGACCTGAACCATTAGGATACGGAATCGCCACAACCACATGATCCATTAACTCGTTAAGAGAAGACACCTCAACAAGAGCACGAGCATACGAATTCCGTCCCCAAGACTTCTCACACATGGAACTAGTATAAGAATCCAACATGATAGGTTTACCAATTTGAGTCGTAATCAAACTTAATCTAACCTCCGTATAAGCAACAATGGGCACATTATATAATTTCAGCCATACGGGAGCTGAAGTTACCTCTTCCTTAGCAAGCGTAGTATTAGGAGTCCAAATGTTCAAAAAGATAGGAATTGAACGAATCAACCACGGACCAGATTCTAACACTTGATCCATACCATCCTTAGTAGAGAATTGAAATAAAAAGAACCCATTATTCAACATAACACGTTCTAATCCATACTTAGCCCATGTATTCTTAACATAATTCTCCACAATGGGGAATGCAAGCCGTTTGCCAATAAAATAGCCATAAAGGGTGTTAGCAAACCGAGCCGAAACATCTTCAATCTCTTTTAAAGGAATTGTGACATGAGCACCTTCCACACGCTCATCATTACGAAGCTCACATATGTTAACAGATTTGAAAGCATTCTTAGTCTTAAACATCGAAGCATATGAAAGTTTAGGAGCTGATTTTGATCCAACCCCACTAGAAGACTTACCTTCATTTTGAATATTACCCCTCACAACAGTTGCATGCAAAGGCTGTTGTGGATACGAATTAAGAGGCACTTGAGAGTCATGATTTGAAGTAATTCCATTACCAGCCAAATCCTCCTTATGTTGCTTCTTTGACAAATCCTCCTCTTGATCAGCAAATGTAGTCATACCATCAACGTTTGTAACCTTAGCAGCTAAACGACTCATTAACGAACCCTCATCATCATCTTCTTGTTGCCCAGCTGATGAAACTACCTCTTGGGAGCTGATCAAATTTCCATCATTGGATTTTCCCACATTCGAACAAGAATTATCACTTTCCACACGTTTTTCAATTGTAACAGAACTAGCATTAGTAACTTGTATAGGAACCGTCTCCTTTAAATCAGTTTTGTCATTAGCACCAACCATAGAAGTCGTGCCTTTTGTCAAATCATTAACACCAACAGATTTACTCACTTCAGGAAACGAAGAAGATCCCTTACCAGAAACATTACGCATTGGTTTCTTAAGAATAGACTTCAAGACCGGAGCATTATGAAGTAAATTTGTTCCAGCTTTTTCCCTATTATTGGAACCCTTATCATCTCCTTGTTTGTGGCTGATTGAAGACTTCTTAGGCATATTAGAATCCATAATGAAGAATACACCAGCGAGAAACAAGAAGAAGTAATAAGCAGCAAATTGAACAAGAACCCTAAATAAATAACGAACAGAAAAAAAACCCTAAAAACTGACTTCTAGAAACGACAAACAATAATAATAGAACAAAACACCCCACGTCAGGATTATATACACAATCCTAACCGACTATCATTTAATTCAATCCCTAACCGACTTCCATCTTGAATTCAGCATGAAAAAAGGAAATCAGTTGCAAACCACCCAACCGACCTTCAATAATGATAACAGCACCAAAAAAAGGAAGGAACGATTGAAAACACTTAAACCCTAATCGACCTTCAATAAAAATCACAGCAGCAATAAAAGGAAGGATCGATTGAAACACTTAAACCCTAACTGACTTTAATAATAATTCAACACAAAAACGATTATCAAACAACCCAAAAAAACGAAATCCTAATTCAACCAGGTCTGATCCAAATAAAAATAATGCTATAGGACTGAATTAATCTAGTTAACCGTCCAAAGCACGATCGTTATAAGGATTAAAACAAGATTAAGATTAGAGATCAGTTTTGGATGGAAAAGGTTGCTGGAAATCGCCCATAGTAAGCCAGAGAGAGAGTTTTTTGGTGGCTACCAAGTTAAAAGAGGTGTCCCTAAAGGCTAACTTTATGAGGGCAATTTGTCCCTCACATAATAAGAGCCGTTGTCCCTAAAGCCTCACTTGTTGAGAGAAATTGTAAATTAGTTTATGGGATCCGTTTTCCCTAAATGCTTCCTCACTTGATAAGAGCAATTGCCCTTTACATGATGATAGCCATTGTCCCTAATGCTTACACACTCGATAGGAGCAATCTTACATGATGAGATTCGTTGTCCCTAAAGGCTAACTTTATGAGGTCAATTTCTCCATTACATAATAAGGGCCTTTGTCCCCAAAGGCTCACATGTTGAGAACAATTGTACCTTAATTTACGGGATCCGTTGTCCCAAAACGCATTCTCACTTGATGAGAGCAATTTCCCTTTACATGATGATAGTCGTTGTCCATAATGCTTGCACACTTGATAAGAGCAATTGTCACTTACATGATGGGATCCGTTGTCCCTCAAGGCTAACTTTTTGAGGGCAATTTGACCCTTACATATTAAGAGTCGTTATCCCAAAAGGCTCACTTGCTGAGAGCAATTGTACCTTACTTTATGGGATTCGTTGTCACTAAACACTTGCTCACTTAATGAAAGCAATTATAGCCGTTGTTCTTAATGCCTACACACTCGATAAGAGCAATTGTCACTAACATGATGAGATCCGTTGTCCCTAAAGGCTAACTTTATGAGGGCAATTTGTCCCTTACATAACAAGAGCCGTTGTCCCTAAAGGCTCACTTGTTGAGAGCAATTGTACCTTACTTTACGGGATCCATTGTCCCTAAACACTTGCTCGCTTGATGAGAGCAATTGCCCTTTACATGATGATAGTCGTTGTGCCTAATGCTTGCACACTCGATAAGAGCAACTGTCACTTACATGATGAGATCCGTTGTCCCTAAAGGCTAACTTTATGAGGGCAATTTGTCCCTCACATATTAAGAGTCATTGTCCATAAAGGCTCACTTGTTGAGAGCAATTGTACCTTAGTTTATGGGATCTGTTGTCCTTAAACGCTTCCTCACTTGATGAGAGCAATTGCCCTTTACATGATGATAACCATTGTCGCTAATGCTTACACACTCGATAAGAGCAATTGTCACTTACATGATGAGATTCGTTGTCTCTAAAGGCTAACTTTATGAGGGCAATTTGTCCCTTACATAATAAGAGCCGTTGTAAAAAATTCAAATAATAAACCCCAAAGTATATCTCTCGGTGGCGACAAAAAAGAAAAGTCGGCGAACATATTTATCTACGTTTCAAATCGATCATTAAACCTTAATTGTTTAATACTTCTCATATTCTTGGGTGGCTTCAATTTAATTGGTTGATTTGTATTCGTGGGTCGGTTATTTATTATTTAATCGCTGCTTTCCAGTTTTTTGTCGTTGTTTGTTGATTAGTGGTAAAAAAACGAATCTCTATATTAAGATTCACACTCCTACACAATCGTGGGTCGGTGTACCTATTGATTCGTTTATTTGCTTTTTATAATATTTGACTGCAATCGTTCCTTATTATCCTTTGATTGATAGTCGGTTTCTTTACTGCATATATAAGGATCGATCTTTTCTGCTTGGAGCGCATTGTTTAATCATTATTGGTTAAAGTGTTTTATGCTATACGAGATCCATTCTTGGGTTTCGTTATTTAGTGCGATCAAGCTCTTTGATTCTGTGCATAACGCAATACCTAATCCTTTTTTTAGGGTTTGGTTATTTTCAATTAAGTAGAACGAAACCCTAAGTTTTTAGGGATTGTGGTTGTTACGTGGTTCAGATTTGGATTTTTATTGGAAGTGGGTTTAACGAGAGAGATGGAACAAGGATATATGAGAGAGATGGAAAAAGGTTTTCTCAACACATCGAGCAAGAACTCAGAGAAAGATGGTCATGTTAGTTCGATGTTGATGAATGATGGCAGTTCGGTCTTAAGCGATTTGGCTAAAAGGATTAAGAAAACTGATGGTAAAATTTTAGGGAAAGATGGTAAACCTATGATACCATATCGTTGTATAAAAAATAAAGAATCATCTATTGGTTTCGTTGATGATGCTGCTGCTAATGTCGTTGATTTAACCAAGGAAACCAAGAAGGACGGTTGTGAGGTGGGGTGTTCTACTCCCACTTCTGTTTTGAATGATGATTTTAGCCATGTTGCTGCTGGTACTACGAAGGTTTATACGGTGGTTAATAATCATGCTAAGGTTGATCTAGCTTTGGCTGATGTCGTTATACCGCAGGAAGAAGTGGAAACGATTAGTTCACGATTTAATAATACACTTTATGGCTATTTTGTTGGACAAAGACCTGCGTTTCCTATAGTCCAAAATTTTGTGCGTAATGTTTGGAAGAAATTCAGGTTAATGCATGTCATGATACATCAAGGGTTTTTTATGTTTCAGTTCTCAAATAAGGAAGGTATGGATAATGTTCTCATGCAAGGTACTTGGCGAATTAGGTCAATCCCACTAATTCTTCATATTTGGAACCCTAATTCAGAATTGATTAAAGAAGACATTAAGAAGGTTCATGTTTGGGTTAAATTGTATAATGTGCCGGTGGTGGCATATTCTAAGGTGGGGCTGAATCTGATCACGGCTAAACTAAGACGAATCATTTTGTTTGATGAGCACACAAGTAATATGTGTCTCACATCGTGGGGTATGAATTCGTATGCTAGAGTTTTAGTTGAGATTTCAACTGATAATGATTATGTGGACTCTCTTGTTGTGGCAATTCCTATACCAAAGACAAATGAGCATCGTATGGTAAGAATTGATATTGAATTTGAATATAAACCGCCTCGATGTTCTATATGTAAATTTTTTGACCATGTTGATAAGGAGTGCCATAGGAAAGAGAAGGAAGTTAAACGGACATTACGTGTGGATGATGGTGGTGGGGCTGCAAAGAGTAAATCTAAGGGTGTTAACAAGGTGCGGGTTTCTGGTAAGCCTAAATTGATATATCGACCCGTTTCTAAAACTAGTAATAACAACCAGGCTATTACGTCCGTACCGAAGGATCCTTCCCCTCTTATCTCTAAGGAGGGAGAGAAGTTGGTTTGTGATAAGGCAATTGATGCTGAACAGCCACATGCTACTCCAAAGGTGCCTAATGATGTTTCCAACAGCTCTAATACTTATGGAAAGTACTTCAAAGATGATATTAACTTCGCTGACTTGAGGTGTTTTATTGATGAACGTATGGAGGCTGAGAAAGTGATTGATATTCCTAAGGATGATGTGCCTAAGGATGTTAATGATGGAAGTGTAATGGCAGATACTACTTATGTCTCCTCCATTAATGATATCTCATTACATGAGCCGCCTGGAAGTTTACTTATGGATAAAGGTAAGGAGGCTGGTCCGTCTAGTTCCTCCTTATCCCTTGTTAATTTTGCTACTAAAAGAAGTAACCCTTTCTCTAAGGTTGGCGAAGTAATTGATTCTGACAGTGAGGTGGATGAGGTTCTTAATCCGTATGATGAGTCTGTGAATTTATTTGATATGCCTATGGGCACATTATCATCAATGGGTGGTGGTCAGGACCAGGAAGAGTACAATGAGTATGATGACTTTATGGATCAGCTACACAAAATACCAAGACACTTGGCTGCATATTATGAAGATTTCAAGCTCCAAGGTCGGACTAGGTAGTAGTTGGTTTTATTGTAGTCTTGTTTTGTTTATGTGGTAGTGGTCGTTTTCTTGTTACAAAGAAATGTTTATGCCTATGTAACGGGCTTAGATATGGGACTTCACCCATATCCATTGTACTTAAATGATTTTTTATTTATGCAATTTATCGGGGTACAAGATTATTCCCCATTACCAAAAAAAAAATAAGAGCCGTTATCCCTAAAGTCTGACTAGTGGAGAGCAATTGTAATTTAGTTTATGGAATCCGTTTTCCCTAAACGCTTGCTCACTTGATGAGAGCAATTGCCCTTTACATGATGATAGTCGTTGTCCCTAATGCTTGCACACTCGATAAGAGCAATTGTCACTTACATGATGAGACCCGTTGTCCCTAAAGGCTAACTTTATGAGGGCAATTTGTCCCTCACATAACAAGAGCCGTTGTCCCTAAAGGCTCATTTGTTGCGAGCAATTGTACATTAGTTTATGGGATCCGTTTTCCCTAAACGCTTCCTCACTTGATAAGAGCAATTGCCCTTTACACGATGATAGCCATTGTCCCTAATGCTTACACACTCGATAGGAGCAATTGTCACTTACATGCTTAGATCCGTTATCCCTAAAGGCTAATTTTATGAGGGTAATTTGTCCATTACATAATAAGGGCCGTTGTCCCTAAAGGCTCACATGTTGAGAGCAATTGTAACTTACTTTATGGGATCCGTTGTCCCAAAAAGCATTCTCACTTGATGAGAGCAATTTCCCTTTACATGATGATAGTCGTTGTCCATAATGTTTGCACACTTGATAAGAGCAATTATCACTTACATGATGAGATCCGTTGTCCCTAAAGGCTAACTTTATGAGGGCAATCTGTCCCTCACATATTAAGAGTCGTTGTCCATAAAGGATCACTTGCTGAGAGCAATTGTACCTTACTTTATAGGATCTGTTGTCCTTAAACGTTTCCTCACTTGATGAGAGCAATTGCCCTTTACATGATGATTACCATTGTCGCTAATGCTTACACACTCGATAAGAGCAATTGTCACTAACATGATGAGATCCGTTGTCCCTAAAGGCTAACTTTATGAGGGCAATTTGTCCCTCACATAATAAGAGCCATTGTCCCTAAAGGCTCACTTGTTGAGAGAAATTGTACATTAGTTTATGGGATCGAACAGAAAACTACAACGACCAAAAAAAAGAAAAAAACCCTAAACCGATTCTCTCCAAAAAATAGGGCGATTTCCAGCCCCCTCCCACCCTATCAGATCCGGCCAATAATTCTTCCAATCTTAATTGTTTTTTCTTTAATCTTTGTTTGGATTATTGAATTAACTATATAGATCCTGGTTTGTTAGGGTGGAGGGCTGGTTATTCTTTGTTTATCAAGTAGATCGTCTCTATTGGTGATTTAAGGCGACTGTTTTATCCCTTACATTCTTAAATCGATTTTCACCATTCTTTGCCCTTTTATTGCTCAATTCATATGCGATTCTGATTGTTCTTGTGATTAACCTTTGTGTTTATCTCAGATCTATTGAAATCGTTACATATATCATTCTCAAAGGGATAATTCTGGTGTTACATTTGATTAGGGTTACAACTGCCTATGTTCTTTCCTAATCGTATTCCTTTTTGGTCTTTGATTGTTAGTCGGTTCTGGCTGATTATCTTATTTAAGGAACGATTCTCTATTCATAAACGCTATGATTTAATCAATTTATTGGTTAAAGGGTTGTATGGTACGATCTCATATGGGATTCGTGTTTGTTCATGCGTTGTATGATTTCTGGGTTCTGGTTCTTCACGTTAATGCTATAACTGAACTCTTTAGGGTTTGGTTTATATTCTCATCGCAAGATACCTTATTAGGGTTTTGGATTTGATTAGTGCGCTTGGATTGCTGCTGTAAGCTACTATGTTCGTGGGTTATGAGAGAGATGTAAAGTTCTACGTGGGTAGATGATTTGTTGCGTGATGCTGTTCACTTTGGAATGTTCAAGTTTGACATACATGGATCGTTGCTAGGGTTGTGTGGTTTATTCCTCATGACCAGCTATGCATGACTTACCAATCATGATCTGGTGTCGATTTTATATGTAATGGATTAATATGATTGGTTTAATTCATGTTGTTGATGGAAGTTAAGTTTTGGGGGCTCTTATTCAAAACCTCAATCTCTCAATCACGGATCTGTTGCATTCTCATTCATTTGGAAGTCTCGTGGTTGTTTCTGATGTATGTTAGGGTTTGGGATCCCTATGTTTTGGTGTGGTTCCTTGGTTCATTATGGTCGTGGGGTTGATGCTGAATTCTTGTCTAATTACTATCTTACATGTGATCATGAAACCACGGGATTTGACAAGTTGGAAGATTCTCCATGGAAGTTGATGGACTACTTTAGTGACTTAGAAGGCTCAAGTTCGACCTTGAGTAGTATTGTAATGTGTATTTACTTTGTCATTGTTGGTAGGTTCATCATTGTAAGTTATAAGAATGGCATGTCATTCTTATATCGTTGGTTTTTTTGTTCTTTTGTTAGTTGTTTGGCATGTAAGTGTCCTAAGGGACTGAGATGAGGGATACACCCTCATCCTTTGTACTTCAATGTTTTTTGGTGTAATGAATTTTACCGGGGTGAATTAACCCTTTTACCCAAAAAAAATAGTTTATGGGATCCGTTTTCCCTAAACGCTTCCTCACTTGATACGAGCAATTGCCCTTTACATGATGATAGCCATTGTCCCTAATGCTTACACACTCGATAGGAGCAATTGTCACTTACATGATGAGATCCGTTGTCCCTAAAGGCTAACTTTATGAGGGTAATTTGTTCATTACATAATAAGGGCCGTTGTCCCTAAAGGCTCACATTTTGAGAGCAATTGTACCTTAATTTATGGGATCCGTTGTCCCAAAACGCATTCTCACTTGATGAGAGCAAATTCCCTTTACATGATGATAGTCGTTGTCCATAATGCTTGCACACTAGATAAGAGCAATTGTCACTTACATGATGAGATCTGTTGTCCCTAAAGGCTAACTTTCTGAGGGCAATTTGACTCTTACATATTAAGAGTCGTTATCCCAAAAGGCTCACTTGCTGAGAGCAATTGTACCTTACTTTACGGGATTCGTTGTCACTAAACACTTGCTCACTTAATGAAAGCAATTGCCCTTTAAATGATGATAGCCGTTGTTCCTAATGCTTACACACTCGATATGAGCAATTGCCACTAACATGATGAGATCCGTTGTCCCTAAAGGCTAACTTTATGAGGGCAATTTGTCCCTTACATAATAAGAATCGTTGTCACCTACGTTTCTATCTGGTGAAAAAATGTCGATTATCTTAAACCCTAACCTATCCTAAATCGTTGCTTAAACTCTATTCTTGATCCTTACCCCAATAACGATTGTGTTCCTGATCTATTAACTGAGTTTAATTTGATCTCTAACATTGTTTTTATCGGGATTAAGTCTTGGATCGTTTTGGTTTCTGATTTTCTTAGGGTTTTTGCGTTAATCGATTTTCTTGTTTTAGGGTTTCGATAATTAACTGATTTCCTTATTTTGTGGTGCGATCATGATTGGAGTCGGTTAGTTTTAATCTTGTGCTATATATTCATGTCTTAACTTGTTTAAGGCTATCGATTTGAAGTTGGACGTGGTGCTTCTTGTTTCTTTGTTTGCGATCTAATTTTCTGTATTAGGGTTTCGTTTGGTTTATTTTAATTGTTATGGAGAAGGTGGGTTTTCCGAAGGTTGATGTTGATAGTTTACATGCTAGAATGGCTCGTTTTAAGAGGGATGGTGGTACTTCTGATCCTACACAGCCTCGACAAGCTTTTAGGGTTCTACAAAACCCTAATTTGGAATCGAATGAACATAGTATAGGTGTTGAGGTTGCTGGTGGTTTGAACAAGAATGGTGATGGTGCTAAGGATTCAACTTTTAGCACGTTTGAACCTGTTACATTACAACCAGAAACACCCGCTATGATTTCAACGTTGGAATAAAACCCTAATATTATTCTCTCTCTGGCGATTAACTACCCCCTCCCTAATCCTAATCGATCTTCATCTATAACCATTTTTTCTTGTGTTTTCTGCTGTAATTTGCCTTGATTGTTTGATTAGAGTTAGTGTTTCTCATTAATTCTACTTTCATTGCTGCTGTTCTCACATAATCTTCTGGTTTGGAGGGCTAGTTTAATCGTTTTTATCTTTACCCTAAATCGCTTTTAGGGTTTTTCTTGGGTCGGTTACATTATTAATCCCAAACCTCAAATCCGATTATTAGGATTCTTTTGTAACCGCCTTTAGGGTTTCATATTGATCGAATTTGCTTTGTGTTCTATATATTTTTGTCGATCTCTTTCTTGTTACACAATATTTAATTCTGTTAAGGATTAAGGGCTCAAGGTTTAACGATTCTTGTTGGGTTTCGTTTTTTCTATTGTGTACAAGTGATTTGGTGCTTCTTGCTGCTATTGTGTATCCATTCATATTCGATACCCTGGTTTAGGGTTTGTGATTTAGCGTGCAAGCTGTGGTTGTGTGCGATAACGTTTTACTCAATTCTGCGTGGAAGATATTGTGGTACAAAACCCTAATTCTTAGGGACTGGTGTGTGTCGTGGTCTTAGTTTGATTATTGATTGGAAGTGGGTTTATGAGAGAGATGGAGAAAGGTTTTCTCAACAATTCGAATAGGGCTTCAAAGTTGAATGAGGGTAGTTCGGTGTTGAGTGATTTGTCTAAACAGTTTAAAAAATCTGATGGTACTGGTTCGAGGAGAGATGGTACACATAGGTTGCCATATCGTTGTGTTAATACTCGTGAACCTGCTATTGGTTTGAATGATGATACAGCTGCTTTTGTTAACATGGATTCTAAGGATGATAACCACATGTTTGAAGCTGCTAATGTCGATGTTCGTGTTATTGAGTCCAAGTTGGACGGTTCTGAGGTGGGATGATCTACATCTACTTCTGTTTTGATCGATGAAAATAGCCATGCTGCTGTTGGTATTACGAGGGTCGATGAGGTTGTTAATCATGATGCTAAGGTCGATTTAACTTTGGCTGATGCTGTAATACCGCATGAAGAGGTGGAAACAATTTGCTCACGATTTAATAATTCTCTTTATGGCTATTTTGTTGGACAAAGGCCTGCGTTTCCTGTTGTCCAAAATTTTGTGCGTAACGTTTGGAAGAAATTCGGGCTTATGCATGTCATGATACATCAAGGGTTCTTTATGTTTCAGTTCTCAAGTAGGGAAGGTATGGAAAATGTTCTTAATCATGGTTCTTGGCGAATTAGGTCTATTCCACTCATTCTCCACATTTGGAACCCTAATTCTGATTTGATTAAACATGCAATTAAGAAGGTTCATGTTTGGGTTAAAATGTATAACGTGCCGGTCGTGGCATATTCTAAGGTGGGGCTGAATGTGATCGCGACTAAACTTGGACGAATCATTATGTATGATGAACACACAAGTAATATGTGCCTCAAGTCGTGGGGTATGAATTCGTATGCTCGTGTTTTAGTTGAGATCTCGGCTGATAATGATTATGTGGAATCTCTTGTTGTGGCAGTTCCTATTCCAAAGACTAATGAGCATCGTATGGTTAGAATTGATATTGAGTTTGAATATAAGCCGCCTCGATGTTCTATATGTAAAACTTTTGATCATGTTGATAAGGAGTGCTATAGGGAAGAGAAGGAAGTTATACGTACATCACGTGTGGATGATGGTGGCGAGGCTGCAAAGAGTAAATCTAAGGGTGTTAAAAAGGTGAGGGTGTCGGGTAAGCCTAAATTGATATATCGTCCCGTATCTAAGCCTAGTAATAACAACCAGGCTACTACGTCTATACCTAAGGTTAATTCCCCTCTTATCTCTATGGAGGGATCGGAGTTGGTTTGTGATAAGCCTAATGACACTGAACAACCACATCCTACTCCAAAGGTGCCTAATGATGTTTCCAACAGCTCTAATACGGATGGAAAGTACTTCAATGATGATATCAACGTGGCTGAATTGAAGAGTTATATTGATCAACGTATGGAGAATGATAAAGTGATTGATATTCCTAAGGATGACGTGCCTAAGGATGGTTATAATGGTTGTGTAATGGCGGATACTGATTGTGTCTCCTCCATTAATGATATTTCGTTACATGAGCCGCCTGGAAGTTTACTTTTGGATAAGGGTAAGGAGGCTGGTCCGTCTAGTTCTTCCTTATCCCTTGTTAACTCCACTACTAAAAGAAGTAACCCTTTCTCTAAGGTTGGTGATGTAATTGATTCTGACAGCGAGGTGGATGAGGTTCTTGATCCGTTTGATGAGTATGTGAATTTATATGATATGCCCAAGAGTACATTATCATCAACGGGTGGTGGACAGAACCAGGATGAGTACGACGAGTATGATGACTTTACGGATCAGCTACACGAGTTACCAAGACACTTGGCTGCCTATTATGATGATTTCAAGCTCCAAGGTCGGACTAGGTAGTAGTTGGTCTTATTGTAGTCATGTTTTGTTTATGTGGTAGTGGTTCTTTTCTTGTTTCAAAGAAATGTTTATGCCTATGTAACGGGCTTTGATATGGGATTTCACCCATATCCATTGTACTTAAATGATTTTTGGTTAATGTGATTTACCGGGGTACAGGATTATTCCCCTTTACCCAAAAAAAAAAAAAAAAAAAAAAAAAAAAAAAAAAAAAAAAAACCTGTTACATTACATGGGGGTAGATTGAATGATTCTGTTTTTGGCACTTACTTCAGCCCTCAAGTTGATGATGTGAATGATCATGCTAATTTGCCAATGGGGGATGGTGTTCGTGTGTCTACAACTAGCTCGGCAAGGATTTCTAAGCCAAGTGTTGTTTCAACTAGCTCGTCTAGGAATGATCCTAATAAGAAGTATGGTGATGGTCAGCCTAAAAGTAATAACGCCACTCCTCTTGAGAAGCCTGCTGGTCATACTTCTAATGTCCATTCCGTTGATGTGAATTCAGCCCCTAAGTCTTATGTTGGTGTTACAATGGGTACGGATGATACTAATACCAAAAGAAAGGTTAACTTTCGTGCTATTAATGTGGATAATGTTTTTAATGGTGTTGATGTATCTATTCCCCGGAAGGTGGTTGAAAATATTAGCACAAAACTTGAGTACACCCTTTATGGTTATTTTATCGGTAAGCGTATTGCTTTTCCGGTTGTGGAATACTTTGTTCGTAATAGTTGGGCTAAGTATGGTCTTAAACGCGTTATGATGAATGAAAATGGTTTTTTCTTTTTTAAATTTGACTCCCATGTTGGATTGGAGGCTGTTTTAGAAGAGGGACCATGGATGATTAAGAATAGCCCTATCATTCTGAAAAAGTGGACTATGGATACGAGTTTAAAGAAAGAGGAGTTAACCCGTATTCCCATATGGGTCAAACTTCATGATGTCCCTTTACAGGTTTTTTCGGAAGATGGTATTAGTATCATTGCTACGCACTTAGGTAAGCCTATAATGCTTGATTCTTATACTAGTGCGATGTGTATTGATTCATGGGGTAGAAGTAGCTTTGCTAGGTGTTTAATTGAGATTGATTCTCAAGTTGCTCTTAAGGAATCAATCACGGTTGGTGTTCCTCTATTAGATAGTCCTGAGTTCACGGCTGAAACAATTCGGGTTGAGTATGAATGGAAACCACCAAGGTGTGATGTATGTTTGATTTTTGGCCATTCTGATGAAACTTGTCCTAAGAAAGTAGTGACTACCCCAGTTGCGGAGCAATCTAATGATGATGATGGTTTTCAACAAGTGGGAAAAAAGAAAAATAGGAAGAAAGGTAAAGCAAAGGTTAATGATGCAGGTAATGTCTTTCATGGTTTCCCTGTGGGAAAGAACATGTACTACAGGCCGAAAGCTACAACAACTCCTTCTCAGTCGCATGGCGAAGCTAGTACTAGTTCTGGTCCTACCCATGAAAAGGTGGGTGTCTCTTCATCAAGTAATAATTTAAAGCCTAATGAGATTCCTATGCCGTCTCATAATGTTAATGCAAAAACAACAAACCATGATCCTAAGGTAACTTCATCTAACTCGAATGCTAATATTTCTACATCTAATCCTTTTGAGTCTTTGGTTTTGGATGAGGGTGTTAACGATGACACTAATTTGGAGGATGAGGAGGTTGTTAATATTTTTGATGAATCTGGTAATTTGTTTGATCAATCGGGGGCAAGCACTTCCGTTCTTAATGTTCTCGATGTTTAGTATTGCTTCATGGAATATAAGGGGTCTGAACCGGTCCCCTAAACAAAAAGAGGTTCGTCAGGTTGTTAATGAGAATAATCTTAGTGTGTGTGCTGTTTTGGAGTCTCATGTGGATGCTTCAGGTGTGTACGATACATGTCATAAGGTGTGTCGTCGTTGGAAATGGACGTCTAATGGTAATCTATGTAATAAGGGTTCTCGGATCATTCTTGGCTGGAATGATGATATTGTTGATGTTATGGTTATGGCTTCTACTAACCAAGTTATGCATGTACAGGTTAATATTCGTAATGAAAACAAAACTGTCTTTTGTTCTTTTGTATATGCAGATAACTATTATATTGATCGGAGAGCTCTTTGGAGCAACCTCGTTAGTCATGCTACTTTTATGCGTAGTAGACCTTGGGTGTTATTGGGAGATTTTAATGCTGCTCTTAATTTGGAAGATCATTCATGTGGTGGTTATGCTCCTGATATTGCTATGCGTGAATTTAAAGATTGTGTTATGAATATGGAGGTTATGGATATTAATAGTACGGGGTTACATTTTACATGGAATCAAAAACCAAGAGGCTCTAATGGAACGTTGAAGAAAATTGATCGTGTTATGGGTAATTTGAAGTTTTGTGATATTTTCCCGGGTTCCTTTGCTATTTTTCAACCATACCGGATATCGGATCATTCTCCTTGTGTTCTTCGTATCCCTCAGGTGACCAAACTTAAACCTAAACCGTTTAAGTTTTCTAATTTTCTGGTGCATAAAGAAGGCTTTCTTGATACGGTTACTTTGGGGTGGAATATTGATGTCAATGGTTGTGCTATGTATCGGGTTGTTAAACGCTTGAAGGGGCTGAAATCTCCTTTTCGTAAGCTTTTACGCAATCAAGGTAATCTTCATGAGCGGGTTGCTAATATTCGCAAGGAATTAGATGAGGTTCAAGTGGCTATTGATAAGGATCCTTTCAATTCAGCCCTTCGTGAGGAGCATGCTCATTACCTTGTTGCTTTTAATGAGGCTACCCTTGACGAAGAAAGGTTTCTTAAGCAAAAATCTAAAATTCAATGGTTGCATGCAGGTGATTCTAATACGGCTTATTTTCATAATATTGTTAAAAGTAAATGTGCTCGCAATCGAATTGAATTGGTTCGAGATGCGGCTAATGTTTTGTATGAGGGTAATGCGGTTGCAGGGGCGTTTGTTTCTCATTATGAGAAGTTTCTTGGCACGGAAGGTGATTGTAGCCCTTTTGACGATCATGATTTGTTTAGTAATGTGCTCGATCAGCATAGGGCTGATTTTATGGTTCGGGATGTTACGGATGCTGATATTAAGGATGCTTTGTTCTCGATGGGGGATGATAAGGCCCCCGGTCCGGATGGTTACACTGCTGCGTTTTTTAAGAAAGCTTGGGATGTTGTTGGTAGTGATATTACGGGTGCTATTAGGGACTTCTTTACTAATGGTAAGCTTTTGAAGGAAATTAATCACACCATTATATCTTTGATTCCTAAAGTGTCTACCCCTTCTAAGATTAATGACTATAGGCCTATTTCTTGCTGCAATGTTCTATATAAATGCATTAGTAAGATTATTGCTAATCGCATTAAAGAGGCTCTTAGTGATTTGGTTAGTATTAATCAATCTGCGTTTGTTCCTGGGCGTCGCATTTCGGATAATATATTACTCACCCAAGAGCTTATGCGTAATTATCATAGAGGGAGGGGCCAGCCTAGATGTGCTTTTAAAGTTGATATTCAGAAAGCTTATGATACGGTTGATTGGGATTTTCTTAAGTCTATTCTGGTTGGTTTTGGTTTTCATCACAAAATGGTTGAATGGATCATGGTTTGTGTCTCCTCTACTTCATATTCTATATGTATTAATGGGGATCTTCATGGCTGGTTCAAGGGTAAGCGTGGCCTTAGACAAGGAGACCCTTTATCTCCTTACCTGTTTACTTTGGTTATGGAGGTTTTAACGCTTATTTTGCAGAAAAAGGTTTCTAATTCGGCGGATTTCCAGTTTCATCACTTGTGTGAGCAGCAGAGAATTATTAATCTTTGTTTTGCAGATGATCTTTTCTTGTTTTCTAGAGGCCACCCTGTTTCGGTTAATGTTATTATGCAAGCTTTGGAGGATTTCAAGAATGTCTCGGGTCTTGTCCCAAGTATTCCTAAAAGTACTGCTTTCTTCTGTAATGTGCCTAATGCTTTGAAAGCTACCATTCTTCAATCTATGCCATTTGCAGAAGGCTCTCTCCCTGTTCGGTATCTTCGTGTTCCTTTAATATCTTCTAGGCTGCTATATAGGGATTGTAAGGTTCTGGTGGAAAAATTGGAAAGTCGGGTGAATGATTGGCGCAATAAGTTCCTTTCTCTTGCGGGGAGGCTTCAATTGATCAGATCTGTGTTGTCTTCTATGCATATTTATTGGGCTTCTGTTTTTATCCTTCCTACTCGTATTGTGCATGATTTGGAGCAGCTCATGAGAGGCTTCTTATGGTGTCAAGGGGAAATGAAAAGAGGTAAGGCCAAGGTAGCGTGGGAATCAGTTTGCAAGCCCCAACGTGAAGGTGGTCTTGGTATTCGTAGGTTGGCTGATTTTAATATTGCTCTTATGACTACGCATATTTGGAGTATTTTAACTCATAAGGAGTCCTTATGGGTTAAATGGATTCATTCATATAAGCTTCGTGGTAGGAGCTTTTGGGATGTTCCTTGCTTGGGTGACGTTAGTTGGGGATGGCGTAAGTTACTTGCTATTAGACCTAAGGTGCGTCCTTTTATATGGCATATAATCAATAACGGTAAGTCTACCTCAGCTTGGTTTGACATGTGGTGTGCTTTTAGCCCTATTCGTGATATGTTCACGGCTAGGGATATTGCTCGGGCTGGTTTAACCCTTTCGGATTCAGTTTGTGATATGATTGTTAATGGTACTTGGAGATGGCCGGCTGATTGGTATTCTCGATTTCCTGATTTAGTTAATCTCCCGGTCCCACATTTAATTGATGAAACGGATGATGGTTTATTGTGGCGTGATTTGGAGGGTAATCTTAGACCTTTCTCAGTTGCATGTGCTTGGGAATCCCTTCGTGCTAGGGCTAACCAAGTTGATTGGCTTCATATTCCGTGGTTTTCTCATTGTATTCCCCGGCATGCTATTCATTTGTGGCTTGTCATTAGGCAGAAGTTGAAGACTCAAGATAGACTTAGGGAATCGGATGTTGGGCCTAATGTTGATTTAAGTCTCCTTCGATGCCCACTTTGTGATACGGTTCCTGATTCTCACGCTCACTTGTTTTTTGAGTGTCAATTTTCTTCGCAGGTTTGGTTGCAGGTCCGGTCTCTTTCCGGCATGGATGCGGTTCCACCCGTGTTGGAGGATGTGCTTTTGTTCCTTATTCCTATTTCTAAGGGGCGATCTGTTGTAAGCATACTATCTCGGTTATTACTTGCTGCTACTACCTACTACCTTTGGATGGAACGCAATTCTAGGCTTTTTAAGCATAAGAAGGCTAAGGTGGATGAAGTGGTCCAAGTTATTGTCTCTACCATTAGGTTGAAGTTGGTTAGCTTCAAATTCAAGAAGTTAACCCCTTGGTCTCTTATGCTGTTGGATACATGGAAGATTCCAAGTGCTTGTTATTTTCACGAGGGGAGTGCCAGGTAAGGGTTGTACTCTTTTTCCCTACTCCAAGGTTTTTCCCTATGGGTTTTTCTTGGAAAGGGTTTTTAAGGAGGCAGACTTCCTGGGTCGCCTTGCTCCCTTCGTGCTTATGGGTGGATGCGGGACGTTCGCTTGATTCAAGATTTTTCTTGTTTTTATACCTAGTTAGGTGCTTGTATTATTGCTAGGTTTGTGTTTATGGCATGTCATAAGCACTAGTTTATCAAGCTATTTGCTTGAGGTTAATGTGGTACCTCAGCCACATTCCATTTGTACTTAACGATTTTTTGGTTATATATTTACCGGGGTTAACCCCTTTACCAAAAAAATAAGAATCGTTGTCCCTAAAGGCTCACTTGTTGAGAGCAATTGTACCTTACTTTATGGGATCCATTGTCCCTAAACACTTGCTCGCTCGATGAGAGCAATTGCCCTTTACATGATGATAGTCGTTGTGCCTAATGCTTGCACACTCAATAAGAGCAACTGTTACTTACATGATGAGATCCGTTGTCCCTAAAGGCTTACTTTATGAGGGCAATTTTTCCCTCACATATTGAGAGTCGTAGTCCATAAAGGCTCATTTGATGAGAGCAATTGTACCTTAGTTTATGGGATCTGTTGTCCTTAAACGCTTCCTCACTTGATGAGAGCAATTTCCCTTTACATGATGATAACCAATGTCGCTAATGCTTACACACTCGATAAGAGCAATTGTCACTTACATGATGAGATCAGTTGTCCCTAAAGGCTAACTTTATGAGGGCAATTTGTCCCTTACATAATAAGAGTCGTTGTCGCTAAAGTCTCACTTGTGGAGAGTAATTGTTATTTAGTTTATGGAATCCGTTTTCCCTAAACGCCTGCTCACTTGATGAGAGCAATTTCCCTTTACATGATGATAGTCGTTGTCCCTAATGCTTGCACACTCGATAAGAGCAATTGTCACTTTCATGATGAGACCAGTTGTCCCTAAAGGCTAACTTTAAGAGGGCAATTTGTCCCTCACATAATAAGAGTCGTTGTCCCTAAAGGCTCACTTGTTGAGAGCAATTGTACATTAGTTTATGGGATTCGTTTTCCCTAAACGCTTCCTCACTTGATAAGAGCAATTGCCCTTTAAATGATGATAGCCGTTGTTCCTAATGCTTACACACTCGATATGAGCAATTGTCACTAACATGACGAGATCCGTTGTCCCTAAAGGCTAACTTTTTGAGGGCAATTTGTCCCTTACATAATAAGAGCCATAGTCCCTAAAGGCTCACTTGTTCAGAGCAATTGTACCTTACTTTATGGGATCCATTGTCCCTAAACACTTGCTCGCTTGATGAGAGCAATTGCCCTTTACATGATGATAGTCGTTGTGCCTAATGCTTGGACACTCAATAAGAGCAACTGTCACTTACATGATGAGATCCGTTGTCCCTAAAGGCTAACTTTATGAGGGCAATTTGTCCCTCACATATTAAGAGTCGTTGTCCATAAAGGCTCACTTGTTGA